>JAVMSB010000213.1:0-55208 GCA_031761475.1 Penicillium pancosmium | reverse complement strand
CCCCCCCTCCTCGATTTTCTTAGTTCTGAGTGAGAGAAACAGCTAACTATGTACATTCCAATCCATGCTTACTGTGCCAAGAATTCGAAGTTGGCCATGCTCGGGTCTAATAGGTTCTCGTCGAGCCCGAACCCATAGGTGCCGACCATGTCGTAGATCAGGTCCGGTGGTGGAAATCCTTGCGCCATCGCATTGGCACCCCCTGGTACATCCTGTCCATCCACCACCCCATTGTTCGTTCCAAGTTGCCAACCCGACTCCCAAGAGTCGAAACGCTCGAGCATCTTACCCAATCCTCGTGCGATGTGCCGGGTCAAGTGTCGCTCGCCCGCCGAGACGCAATTCATCAGCTCAATCACCCGCTCCACCAAGCGCCGCACTTGTCGAGCATTGATGCTGAGGTATGCCGAATTCCAGTTAATAGCGACTTTGAGTAGAAAAACTGCAGAGAATGTCACCATCGTGTGCGTGAAAATGGGAACCCCCACGATCGCGTCGCGAATATCGGGCTCCTCGAGCACCATGTTCAGACAGGCCATCGCGGATGATATGGCAATGTTGGCAGATTCCTTGCGATCCATGGAGAAGACTGGGGTATTGGAAGGGGAGAGGGCACGCAAAGACAGTGAGTTGAGTTGGAATTTGGCAAAGTGGTAGTGCAGTACTACACCCTTGGATGGATACGTTCGAACGTACGAACTGTCGCCTGCAATGGTTTAGTATGGGTTCGTGGTTCATTGCATGCGTGGGCATCAAAATGATAAAAGAAGGGGAAAGGCATTTCAAGTAGCACATACCTGATCGAGGCTGCCAAAGCAATCTCCATTGATCGACCGCAACGTTATATACCCTCAACTGCCCAAAATCTTCCTCCGTCACGGCTTGCTCCGTGTCACTACCGAACGTTCGATAGGCTTCGGTCAAGATCATGAACAAAGCCACTTGGGCTAGGAGACGAATATCTCCCGGGGCAACCATCGGTAACTCAAGGAAGGTCTCGTAGTTTCGAATGGCCACATCTTCGTGTATGACAGGCGGTCGGCCATAGGCGATACTGAAATGGTGGTCGCAAACATATAGTAGATACCACAGCTGGGCTCGCTCGTATTGATCAGTGTTCCCACGAATCAAGCGCTGATAGCTTTGATGCAAGCCCATTTCGGTCGCAATGCGCACTGCGTGCCCGGATAGCTTCCAGCTCAACTCCGACAACCAAAAAGCCCCAACACAGAGACCTCGAATATCATCAAGCGTGTGAGCTCGGGTCAAGGCCATGCTTGATACCAAAGATACATATTCGCGATAGCATAAATTCAATGTGTCGGTCCGGTTAGGAATATGAAGCGCTGCAACCGTCAGAACAGCGGCGGAGAGAAGCGTTGATGCGCGTCGAACCGACGTCAAATCCCGGTGAACTAGAATGATACCACCCCAAAGGAGTTGATTCATGGTGCGACTGAAGTATGCGAAAAGTTCCTCCGCCTCATGGAGTGAGATTAAACCCCTTGAAATAAAATCCTCCTCTAAAAGCGTTGTCTTAGGTGCCTCTATATGGTTATTTCGTAGATTGCGCAACTTGGTGACCTCGTATAAGCTGCGCATGGGTGCCGGAACGAGTTCCGGATCTTGAAGGTCGGGCTCTTGGGAGTGTTCCCGAGTGACGTCCATCACTACACCTGGCCCCTCATGATGACTTGCATGTGTTTGTACCGTATTTGACGCATCAATCGATGGCCGGTGACTCTGGTGCGAGGCAGCTGGGCTAAGACCATTACGGGCATCACCGGTTGTAAATGTTGAGAGATCGGGCAATCCCGCCTGTCGCAACAATTGCCCAACGGCAGTCTGTAATTGCTGCAGTGTCGTGGTCGCTTGTGACTTCCATCTGGATAATCGATCGAATTAGCAGCCATTTGTGATGGCTTTCTGGTGCAATTGTGACATGAAAGTAGGAGGCGGGGGGCCCGACGGCGCACATACACTCCATCGTCATCGACGAACTTCTGGGAGAAGTCGTTCACCACGCACTTGATCCCGCTGCGAACACATTTCGTGCAATTGGTTTCGCCAGCCCTGAATTCGCAACGGATTTTATGGCGCTTGCATTCCGCGCCTAAGGCTTGTCAGCGAGTTGTGGATGGCTAATGTGGAGAAGGATGCAACTCACAGGCGCGGGCTTTCGATATCCTTGGTGCAGGTGCACGGGAATCTGAGCGATTTGAGCCCTTTGGAGAATCCAAACCCGCGTCCGTTGACGACCGCTTCAGTGGAGGAGAGGCATCCATTGCAGAAGCAAGTCAAACTTCAAAGTCGGTGATGCTCCGGGAAACTGGCGATGGCGGGGGAAGCGGAGGAAAGAAAGTCGGGACAGCCCGAGTGGATTCTTTTGGCTTGTGATCCGCCCTTTGCAGGGACTGTGCACCACCGACAACAGCCGGTCTCGAGGCATTGTATGCCGATTCCGAGGCATTCAGTGTTACATTGCTAAAGGGGGTGCTACTTGGGAATCGGGATCGATTCTCGTTCCTAACGCCAATCCTTGCTGGGCCCTCATTAGATGACCCTATCACATATGTACCACCTATCACGTCGCACTTCTCTCCAAGTCGGCTTGCTTTCCGAGTTCCTGTGCCAATATGGTCCAGTCAAGCCTGGTAAATTTCCTTGACTGAGGGACCCCCGAGATTAGGAGCTGGAGTCAATTCGTGCAGCAGATCCACCCTGAACGTTCTTCAGGCCGGGCAAAGTCCGGTGCGGAGGATCCAACAGCGGATCGCCTCGGACTTGATGCGAATGCGGAGAACCACATCCTGGGGCCTCTTAAAGTCAAATAACGGCAGCAACAAGAATTCCCCCCCGGTCTTTGGATTTTCACTCAATCCCCTAATCGAAATCAGAAATAATGCACGTTCTCATCACCGGCGGTGCCGGTTTCATCGGCCAACTGCTGGCCAAGGAACTGCTCAACGACTCCACCTACCGCGTTACTCTAACCGACATCAATCAACCTCCCATTCCCAAGGGTGTTCGCTATCCTGACAATGCAACTGCAATCAAGTCAGATCTTCTCACTGGTGCCAAGGAGGTTGTCACTGCCTCCCTCGATGCAGTATACGCCTTCCACGGCATCATGTCATCCGGGTCCGAGGCGAACTTCGATCTAGGCATGAGCGTGAACATCGATGCGACTCGTAATCTTCTCGAGGAATTACGACACACTTGCCCGGGCGTCCGAGTCATCTACTCTTCCAGCCAGGCTGTCTACGGCCAGCCACTACCGGAAATCGTGACTGACAGCGTCATTCCCACCCCCGAATCCTCCTACGGCGCCGAGAAGATTGTCTGTGAGACCCTGGTCAACGAATATACCCGCCGCAAGTTCATTACTGGATTTACTCTGCGATTCCCTACTATATCTGTTCGCCCTGGCGCCCCTACCGCCGCCGCTTCATCTTTCCTCTCGGGCATGATTCGCGAACCTCTTGATGGCAAGGAGTGCGTTATTCCTATTGAAGACCGGGCCTTCAAGTCATGGCTCTGCTCGCCTAAGACTTTAGTGGGCAACCTCATTCATACACTTAGTCTACCTGCGGACTCTGTGCCCTCGCATATCCGCCAGATCAACGTACCTGGTATTTGTGCCACCGTCCAGGATATGATGGATGCACTGGAGGCTGTGGGCGGCAAGGACAAGCTTTCTCTGCTTCAAGAAAAGGAGGATCCAGCATTGATCCCCATCTTGAAGTCTTGGCCTACACAGTTTGACAATACCCAGGCTATCTCTCTGGGATTCAAACGCGATGAATCGTTTGAACAGGCCGTGCGTGACTATAAGCAGCAACACGAACAGTCATGACCCCAGTATGGAGAATGTCAGATAGACCATTATTTCGGAAACCTGGGCATAATTTCATACATCTTATGCCAGTCGCATTGTAGTCTACTTCGACTGTTCATCACGACTTCCCTTCCAAGTAGTTCGTAGAACTGGTCATTGCAGGAGTACTTCTAATTTTGAAAGGATAATCGGATCTCATATTTGAATCTCAGAGTCTCCACTGTTCAGAGGAATAATCATTCACTGCATTTTCCTTGTCGATTGATGGAAAATGGAAAACTTGGTTATTGACAAGAGTAGAATGGCTACTGAAGGTGTCTGTATAGTGCACCTTTCCTGATGTAGAAAGGCATTAATCCTGGAAGCTACAAGCCGAATCTCTTCTTTGCCACATTCCATGGATATATGACTTACATGCAGGTTTTATGCGATGTGTCCCGCGGTCCCTCCATCTCAGAGAAGTTTGATTTGCTGAAAATTTGTCCTTATATCCAAATGGATGATGATGTAATGTCCAAAGGGCGTATAACTCAGTTGGTAGAGTGTTCGCTTTGCATGCGAAAAGTCTGGCGTTCGAATCGCCATTCGTCCATTTTTTGTTTCTCCTTCGTTCTCCGCGACGATAGATCCTTTTGCTTCATGACAGGGATCATCAATCAGTTCACTATTTAGCCGAAAAACTTAGTAAATAGTAAGCGAGGCATAGCGTCGCCGTGACAGGAGTTTTGTAATCTACACTGGTATATAAATCAATAATGACCTCACTACTCACGGACATTCTGCAAGAATCTTGGAGAGATTCTAAGTTTCACGTTAGATTAAATTCGTCCGGCGAGATCATCCTTGTGGTCAGAGACCTCGGATCGGAGATGTCCATGTTGTAAAGACCGTCAATAGTAGTAATCAAATCATAGATTATCCGTGCCTATCTTGCTCCTCTTCGCATCACGATAGACAGCCTCGACATGAGTGGATATGCATAGGGCTACCGTGTCCAATCACAACTGGCCCTGGGGCCAAGATGGCCTTGAACTTGTGACCATCAACGCCCTCTACGTGGACAATTCACACAAGCAAAGTCACTTACTTCCAAGGTTTCCGACCAGAACTGGTCGCGTCTACTCGGGGCAGTTGAACGCATTCAGTTTAGACGCAAAGTACTTCTTGACCGAAATCAAAACAGCACCATGCCAGCAACACTCACGATCGCAGTCTTCCGCGGGGACCCTCTCGACTGGGCGATTTACCGACACACAGCGCTTCACGTGAGATATATAGACGGCGATGACCAAATATTGCACGTCACCGGTGCGCACCCCTTTTTTGAATATTCACCTCAGCCTGGTACCCCAGCGGATACGGGATTGAAGATAGAAGCTCTTATTACGGTTTCCAATCCATCAGATGAGATCACCAAAAATATGATCGAGAAGGCCTGTGTCCAAACACCAGTGCGAAATGATCCTCATCACCAGGATTGGAATTGTCACAACTGGGTCGGCGAGGCCCTTACAGAATTGGTAGCTATTGGTTGCCTTACTGAGGAGCAACGCTCACAGGGAATCACTCGGATGGTGGATGCTTGCCTTGAAGCCGAGGAGGAGGCCGAATGAGTGGCTTATTAAATGGCTTCAAGTTTTATATCGATGATCAAGTAGGACAAAAGTTACCCCTCCATAATGAACGAAATTTGATGGAACACCAGGAAATGTAGCTCGAGGGCTAAGAACTAATTTAAAATGTGATAGAAAAGTAAAATTTACTTCCAAACCTGGGATCGATTTAGCACAAATTCGACAGTCCATTCAGCAGCAAGCCCAAACCTGTCCATCAATAGCAATCAGCCGATTGAATAACTGATTCCGAGTTCCCATGGCCGTAAGTTGGAATGACTCCTTGGGGTCTTTTCCCACAATTTGTAAGCCATCAACAACTTCTTTGCTTCCCAACGCCCAGCCAACCACCAGTTTTCCTTTCCATCCTAGCCCTCCGAGCTTCTTCATTTCTCGAATATCGGTGACTGGAATTCGAAACAAGACAGAGCCTTTCTTCTGGTTTTTCAACTGAAGGTCGTCATCTTGGAGTGGATCAGTCGTGAAATAGAGCACCGGAGGTTCACTTGTAGAATCGATGATCACCGTGCCGCGTTTTCCTTTGTATCTGGCATCGAATTTGACTGGCCCGATTGGTGAGCTGAGTTTATTTTTTGATCGAAGAACTCCGACCCGGTTTTTTGCATGGCGTGAACCGATCGTAGCTCTAACACGGTCGAAACCTCGTTTTCCCTCCACTCCTGTGGCTGTGGTTCCTTTGAAGAAGCGGATGATACTGGAGGCTATGGTATTTGTTTGGGAAGTATGAACTGGAGTATTCTCTGGTTTCTTGGAGGGCTCGGCTGATGCAGCATCTTCGATTTCTTCTCTGGAAGCCCCGAGTTCGAGCTCCTCGTGATGAAGAGATATTGGGCGTGAGGAAGGCTTGTCTTGAGAGGTTGAAGGCGGGGGGAGTGGTGAAGCATTGGCCTCGCCGATTCGTAATAGTGTCAAGGTCAGTTGAGCATTTGTGGGAATGCCCTTGAGAAGAGAGCTTTGAAATCATTAGCAAACATATACCGGGTATATATAAACGCGTGGGAACAACTTTTGTATCTGGAGAAGCTTCTGCCAATTTGGGTATTTCCGGATCAAGAAAGAAAGACCCCGCATGATGACAGGCCCTCCGAAAAAGGCAAACCCTGCGAAGAGCCCTATTCCTTTTGAAGCAGCATAGACAGAGATTGATTTAGCCGCGAAGCAGGATGGGAGTAGGACAGATACTAGCCGCAAACGGGGTCTCCACCGAGGGAATGGCGGGGTAGCGGACAAGGCACTATGAAGCATGCTTAGATAGGGACAGGGAAAGAAGGCTCCATAGATTCAAAGATTTGTGAAATGCACGTACTTGGAAAGTTTCTCGAAAGTGTCGGTGACGTCGTTGATCAATTGCATGCCCATATTGGCTGCTTGCATGACAGATTCTCTCATAGGCTGTCGGGTTTTGTCGTGTGATTCAGAAGGAACTCTTCCACTAGCAGCGTGCTGTGCATCGGCCGTGTTGGCGACAACATCCATAACATCTGGAACAGTACCCTCTAGTGGTGCACCTTCAGGCACTCCTTGATCATGTTTCCCGGCTGCACTTCCCACAGCGACACTCGCAACACTTGCGACAAGGTTGCTAGCTTCCTGCTCGGCTGCCTCTCCCTTGAACCTTTCAGGGGCACCAGTTATGCTATCTTCCGACCCAAGCACTCCTGCTTGGGGCTTTTGGACACCGCCGGTGCTTTTATCCACTAGTGCGATCGGTGCGGATGGGAACAAAATGGGTCGGCACGGTGGATATATCACCAAAGCGATCAAAGCGACGAATAATGAAGGGAGAATGATGTCTAGGAGCCATGCTAAGGAATAGACCTAAAATTCGTGAGCATAGTAATGGCCAAAACTTTTTGGGGTGGGGGACAAACGAGACAGAATATAGCTGTTCGTCGAGGTTCTTTCCAAGAACGCAGTCGCGCAACATGCTTAACAAAACTCGCGAGTGTGATAACAACCGATGTATAGAATCGCTCGATCGTGGCGCGAAGCTTATCTGGGGTAAATTCATCGTCATCCGCGCGGGTCAAGTCCAGGTTTTGGAGTTGAGCGTCTGGAACAGCTTTGACATTGTATACTTGCTTCAAGTTTGGATGGGGTATCAGTCAACATATACATCGCGTCTTGGTTTTAAATCGTACCTTATCAAACCGTCGGATCAGCATCCAAAGGTTCTCGTTAGATAGACCGGCGATCAATCGCTCTTCGATGTGTTCAACAGGCTTGGTCCATCCGAGATCGATGATCTCTGAGCTGTCACCGCCTAGTTGTGACGCACCCTTTTCGTCTGGCTCAACCTGGGAAAGAACATGGCTATCGGTTGGCCCCTCTGGAGTCAATGAATTGTTTGTGGACTCGTCCACAGCATTAGCCATACTGATGACTCTGTTCTGAAAGTGCCCGAGTAGTTAGTATGTAGCCGATATTGGGCGTAAAAGAGCGAGAAGTGGCGTAGAAAGGAAAAGTATCAAACAAGACTGATGAATGTAGCCACGGAGGTGAACTATAAGTGATCACCCCTTGAATCTTTCCACGGATTGGTTCATAGCAGGTCTTCTACAGGGTTTCCTGCCTGGTACTCCGCATGGTCGGAGTGTCGACGTCATCTTCGGCGCCGCCAAATCAGATCCAAACAATTCTCGAACTTTGAAAGCTTGAACCTGATTTTGGCATTCCATTCGAATTCCATGAAAGAATCAGGCTGTAATTATCCATCATGTCCACTTGCCTTGATTTGTTTGCGATATTTCGTTTGTTTCTTAAAGCATGCTGCTATGATCACATGACTGGCTAGGATCGCGTTCCCAAAGAGGAAATCCGCAGCGCGTCCAAGTATCGTTGAACAACCATCCAACAATCCCGGCTAGCCCGATGGCCGCTGACCACCATGAGCGAGGATTGCGCAAACCCTCTGTTGCTAGGCTGGATCAAGGAGTGGCTCAATCAAGCCCGTGAGCGGAACAGCAAAGGCGTGACTGTGTTCGTGGTGTTCCACTCCCTTCCAGTAAAGCTCAACTAACAGACTTCTAGTTACAAAAAAGCCTACGAGTCAATGAAAGCATGTCCGTTGGAATTCCAACACCCATCGCAAGCACAGCAATTGAATGGACTAGGTCCTAAGCTATGCGATCGTTTAACGGACAAACTGAAGGCTTATTGTGGGGAACATGGTTTGCCTATGCCAGAGCCTCCTGGTCAAGGTCAGTATTACTATCTCGCCAACGCCCGAACCATAGCTAATTGTAAGAAATAGGCAACAAGAGAACATCCGATACCGGGGTTGCGGACCAACCTGCTAAGAAGCCTCGCAAAGCTAAGCCATATGTTCCAGCTCTACGATCCGGTGCATATGCGTTGCTCTTAGGCTTGGCTACCAGGGGAGAAAACGCCTCACAGGGAATGACCAAGGCCCACCTAGTAGAAGTGGCTCAGCCTTACTGTGACAGCTCTTTCACGGCTCCTACGGACCCAACGAAGTTTTACACTGCATGGAATTCTATGAAGACGCTGATCCAGAAGGATCTGGTCTACGAGCATGGCCGCCCTCTCAGGAAATACGCCCTCTCCGAGGATGGCTGGGAGGTTGCCAAACGCATTCAGAAGACTCTCCCTAGATCTTCTGAGAGTATGATGCCCTTTGCAGGTAGTCAGGCATCCACCTCGCAACAAACTACAGCTCAGAATGACGACGATAACGACGAGTTCGAGACACCACAGCACGTCTTAGGCTGGGCCGCCAATACCGAAGGCCCTACCGAACCCGTTACTCTACCCCCGGGTAGCTTCACGATTCAACTGGTACTCGATACGCGAGAAGTGCGCACTTCCACAGATCGCGACTACATTGCCAACGAGCTCATGAAGCAAGGCATCACTCCGCAAGTGCGGGCCCTGGAACTTGGCGACGTTATGTGGGTGGCCAAATGCAATGATCCAGCATTCATGTCGCGTCATGGTGAGGAGGGCGATGAAGTGATGCTAGACTGGATCATCGAACGAAAACGCCTAGATGATCTTATCGGCTCTATCAAAGATGGCCGATTTCACGAGCAGAAGTTCCGTCTGCGCCGGTCTGGTATCAAAAATATCATCTACCTCGTTGAAGAATTTACAGTCACTCACCCAGATGCTGGCAGTGGGAGCGGGCCGAAGTACCACGAGATGGTCGCTTCTGCAATTGCTTCGACGCAAGTCGTAAATGGGTATTTCATGAAAAAGACCAAAAACTTGGACGACTCTATTCGATATCTGGCCCGTATGACCCTGCTTCTTAGAAAGATGTATGGTGCTCAAGAGGCCCCCTCAAACGGAGATATGAGCTCTTGCCCACCCCCGAACACTCCAGACCCGAAAAAGGTTTCCTTCATTCCAAGTCGACGACTCTCCTCCACACAATCCTATCTGGCTCTTCTTGATGAACTTCGCGCCAAAGATCCTACCCTCACATACGGCGTCACCTTTTCTACCTTCTCGGCGCTAACGTCAAAATCCGACGTCTTATCCCTCCGTGATATCTTCCTTAAAATGCTCATGTGTACTCGTGGCGTGAGTGGTGAAAAGGCGTTAGAAATTCAGCGACGATGGCAAACTCCTCGTGCATTTGTCGAGGCATACATGGCTTTGGAGTTTCAGAGTCGAGAGACAATGGTCTCGGGAAAACTACAATCTCTAGTGGGGAGGAAGAAGGTGGGCAAAGCCCAGAGCAAAAAAATCGCAGAAATTTGGGGCGAAGGCGGGAGATGAGGGGAATGTAATTAATAATTGTATTGACTATTAGATACAGAAAGGGAACTCGCATCTGATGTGAGAGCCGCTATGCAGAACAAAATGAAAATCATCAATCATCCAGTCTTGTTTGCATACAAGATTACTTCTTCCGACTGAAAAGCCTCCGAATAGTCTGCCCGTCAATTCTGAGCGCCAGGCTACTGGTCACAACAGAGATACTGCTCAGAGCCATAGCGAGAGCAGCCCACACAGGACTCAGTCTCCAGTGTTCGTTAACAGTAATTGTTTCATGCCCGATCATCTTCTCATGATGACCACTGACGATAGGGTAAAAAACACCTGCTGCGACAGGGACAAGACACAAGTTGTATATAACAGCCCAGCCAAAGTTCATCCGAACGCGATTGAATACACGTCGACTAAGAAGAACAAGCTGCAGGATGGTGCTAAGATCCGAGTTGAGAAGAATGAAACTGGCAGAGTTTATGGCGACGTCAGAGCCTGAGGCCATAGCAATGCTCACGTCTGCGGCAGCAAGAGCCGGGGAGTCGTTGACACCGTCTCCAACAAAGGCGACGATAGGACGAGTTGCCTTTGAATTCTTCGATACCTTGACTTCGGTCCCGGGAGACAATGTCTTCACTGACCCTTCTTGGACCTGTCGGACGAAACTTGCCTTCTCTGCTGGCAAAACGTTGGCCATGACGTTGGAACGGGGGATTCCCAGCATGTCGGCAACGGCGTGGGCGGTTGTCTGGTTGTCGCCAGTGCACATGAAGACTTCAACATGGCGACTATTGAGTTTGGAGATGACTTCAATAGCCTCTGGCCGAATGGTGTCTGAAGTTGCGAAAACAATTGCGGGGATGAACGGAGATGTCTCTGCAGAATCCGAATCGATGCGGCGCACGGAGAGGATAGCAGTTGATTTGCCTGCTGACTGAAACTTTGACAGCAGATTTGACACGAAGTAGGTGTCATTTTCAGAAGGTAGAATGCTGTGCAGAAGACGCTCGTTACCGATAGCAGCTTCGTATTTCTCCACGGGCCCAGATACAGCAGGAGAAACAGTGAAATTCCCCTTCATACCCTGTCCAGAAATCTCTTGGATATCAGAAGATTCAACGGTTGCTGTTGACTGAGTCTGGCAAAAAGTAGTGATAGCCTGTGCGATCGGATGGTTGCTGCTTTCTTCCATTTTCTGAGCAAGTGCCCATGCGATCGTCACTAGCCCGTCGTCAGTTGTCAAGACTTCATGGTCGGAGACTTTAAGGCTTCCACCCTCAGTCAAAGTACCGGTCTTATCGAAGACAATGGCGTCAAGACGGCTAGCTTCTTGGAAAGCTTCTCCGCCACCCTTGACCAGGATACCGTGCTTTGCAGCGAGACCACCTCCGACAAACAACGCAGTGGGAGCAGCGAGTGCCAGACCGCAAGGGCAAGCAACCACAAACACGGCAATCGCAAACTCCAGACTCCAAAAAGTCCAGCCACCGCGGACGATGTCAAGATAATCCTGGGACAGGACGCCCGCATGACCCAAAGCGAGCCAAAGCACGAAAGTAAGTATGGCAATGAGAGTTATAACAGGAACAAAATGGGAGGTGAGCATATCGGCGACTCTTTCAAGAGGCGCACGCTTGCTTTGGCCTTCGCGTACAACGGCAATGATTCGATCAAGCATAGACGACCCTCCAAGTTCGGTGATTTTAATATGCACCGGTTGGCCGACATTGACGGAGCCGGTATAAACGTTGTCACCAGCCGTTTTCTTGACAGGACGGGATTCCCCGGTCAAAGAGCTCTCATCAAATTGATAAGAGGCATCGCCGACAACAACACCATCTGCAGGCGGAGAGGCACCATGAGGAATGCGTACTGTATCACCAACCTCCAAAAGGTCAACGCTGACTCGTGTCATTTGGTCTGAAACTGGTCCGTCAGGGGTTTGGGCGGTTTCAATGGCCTGATTTTCAACCAGGAGTGCCTCAGAGGGCCGAAGTTTCCCTAACGAGGAAACTGCATCTCCTGTTTTGGCTTTGCTGTATGCCTCCAAGAACCGGCCACAAAGAATGAACAAGGTCAAGAAAACAACGGAGTCGAAGTAGGTGGTGCTGTGGGCACTTTTGTTACTTCCCGCAACAGCATCGACAATAAGTACAGCCAGTGATGAAAAGTACGCCACTGAAGTTCCTGCTGATATCAGCAGGTTCATGCTACCGAAGCGATAAAATCTCCGCATGATCGGCACTCGGCTTCCCGGGCGCCATAGAGCGTGGATCTCCTTCAGGGCTCGGGTGTGAAATACGTCGGTGCCATAAATCATAACCGGAGTAGACATTATAAAAAGTGCCCATTCGATGCGAGTGACGCTACCGGACCAGATAGCTTGCTCAAGATACATGCGAATCGAGTTTTCTGATGAGACGAGAGACATAAAGACGATACCAATAAGAAAAGTTGGGATGGCAGCAGCAAAAACAAATATTAGGCGAGCAAGTAGTCTGCGTCGTTCATGCAGCTGCATCTCACGGGAGCGATCTTCGATAGTTGGAGGGTGGTAGATGCTAGCGGTGAATGCGCCGTTAGCATCTGTAATGGCAGCGATTATCGAACGAATTGTCAAAGATGGCTGTGGAAGGTATGTGACTTTGAGAATAGGCTTGGACTCGCAAATGGTACCCTCCACTGTGACGCCCGGGAGCAATTCAATGGCGGAGAGAACCTTCTCTGGACAATGACGACAGAACATCCCATCAACACGGATCGAGACCACTCTGGGCTGCAGAGGCCTGGCTTCGTCCTTGACATTGTCCAGAGGATGGAAATTGTTGACAACAGCATCGTAGCCCAGATCCTCAATTTTTTCCACAATCTTGTCAAGATTTTCTTTTCCTTCAAATTCAATCCTGCCACTATGTGACAGAAGGTTGACAGATATATTTTTAATAAATGGCAGCTCTTCCAATCCTCGGGTTACTGCTCCAACGCAAGATCCACAGGTCATTCCCGTTATCGCGATTTCTGTAACAAATCCCGACGAAATTTGGGATTGCGCTGAGGTAGAATCCTGAGCGACCTGATTGACTTCGTCCAAAAAAGCATCAAATCCAATGTCCTCGATTTGTTCCGTGATTAAATCAACATTCTCCTGAGGACCAGTATATACTACTGTCGCACTATTGGTGAGGAGGTTGACTTGAATTTCTTTGACATAATCCAACTGCTCGACCGCAGCAGTGATACCATTAGCACACGAGGCGCAGCTCATCCCTCCAATACCAATTCGTGCGTTAAACTCATCGGTTGTCGGTGATGATTGATCATTATCATTGGACTTCTCCGGTGATGGCGGGTAGATTCCATCCTGTGGACCTGATGGGAAAGAAGATTCGATTTCTTTTTCCTCTGCGATATCTTTGGGGTACTTCTCAGGAGATGTCTCGGTCTGGGTGGAGTGCAAAGAAAGTCTATCGGCCTCTTCCTTTTGACAGGCTTCACAGTTGGCAATGTGTCGTTTTTCTCTTGAATGCAGTCGCTCTTTAATGTTGGAAGAGATGCTGGAATAAGATGTCCGAGGCGTGGAAAATACATGTGAGCTTCGGTGATTCCATGACGTGGTATCAAGCTCAGAAACGATCCAACCGCGCTCATCAAAAGTCGTGGCATGGTATACTTCAAAGGCAGCCTGAATGAGGGCGACAACAAGGTCTGCTGGATGGGCCGAGGCACCATGGGAGACACGGACTTCGTGTGTCAGGATTGAGACATCAATATCTGTCACGGTAGGAATTTCGGTGAGAACTTCGGTGATATAGGCGACACAAGACGAGCAATGAACATTGCTCACCCAAAACACGCTTCTTCGCGAGTGGGTCTCGGAACTTTGCGCCTGCATATTGTGCCGCGACAGGCTTTTTCAGCCTGCTGGGGGCGAAGTATATGAAAGGCGTGTAGCTGTGGAGGGAAAAGATAGATCGATCACCGATGGGGGAATGACAGATCTGATCGAGATCTCGATAATGTCGAAGCAAGATTTTTTCAATTTTCAATGTTCAGGGGGGTGGATATTGAGTATTAAGAACCCAGGGGTACCGCGCGGGTCCTAGCGATCAGCTTCGATGATGGCGGAATCGCAAAGCCGAGCGGCACATGCGACAGTAGAGGTTACAGAAAGAACAAAAGATGGGAATCCAAGAATGAATCGGATTGTCATAATGTTTTATTTTAAAGAAAGAAAGAAAGATCCTGGAAGCCGGTGGAGGGGCCGCGAAGGGCGAAGATGCGCCATTTGTGCGTGGAGTTGCCTCTCTACGCACAAATACCGCAACCGCATTCCAGACGTCTCTCGAGCCATGGCCCTCTTGCAGTATGTGGCTAGGTCCGAGGTGGGGAACGGGGAATGTCAAGGCTGTCGTCAAGGATATGTCCGAAGGAGTTGCAGGATTGAAAAGTGAGCCAGCTTCGTTGCAAGGTTGGCCATGGCAGTCATGGCAGCCATGTGCACAGTGCAACTGCTCCTTCCTTGTTCGTTGTTCCCGTTGCTGGGACTGGAGGCAGGCACGACGCTCTCCCACATGACTCTACGCATTTGCATAATGTAAGGGAATACTATACTCTATAGTATATAGTATATAGTACTCCGTATATCCCATATACTAGTAGAAATAATACTGTATACTATGCATAGTATAATATACTGGTCATGACTCGCAATTATGGTAATTTAGTAAATAATAGATCCTCCGGGAATTAACCCCGAATTGAACGCGCGCCCCTCTTTACAGTATATCACGTGCCTACGCCGCTGGACCACGCGGGTGACTTCACCACGAAAAATCCCTTCACCACCTCGCCCCACACCACTTCGCGTTCTCCTCTTATCACTTATCTTTTTTATTCCCTTTAGGGTTACTTGATCATCTAGAAGAAGTTCTTCCGGACTACATTTCACCAAGACCGTCGGTATTGTGATCTGGGACTAGCAGGCTAGGACCCGGATCTTTCCCTCAATCCGGCCATTTCTTGCCTCACCTTCATCCCCGACTTCGGCCTCACTTTCATCTTCATTTCATCTTCAACCACCAACCAGCCTCCAACTTCTCAATTATCTCGATTCCTCCCTCTCTATGCTTATCGCAACCATTCCTGACGCCTTCTACTTGGGGTTCGACACCTACTGAGTCTGTCTGATCCGATTGTCTTTCACTCACCCCCGCGACATCTAAGGTAACAACCGAGACCTCACCAATCACCTACCTTCGTCTCAACCATGTCAACCTCGAAGCCCACCCCCAAACTTGGGGCAGCAAGACCCCCCACGCGTATCTCTATTACTCCTCGGAGAGGCCCAGTTGGGCGTCTTGCCAGCACGAAACCCTCAAGTTCAACCCCGATCAAACGTCCTCAGCCCACTGGTCGTCCTCAACCCACCCGGCCAACAACTCATCCGAAGACCTCAAGCTGTCCCAACCCTGGTTGCCCGGCACCTCAAATTGTGGACGAAGAGGGACAGAAAGTCTGCACAGGCTGTGGTACTGTCATCAGTGAATCCAATATCGTGTCAGAGGTCACATTCGGCGAAAGCTCATCTGGTGCTGCCGTCGTTCAGGGTACTTTTGTTGGTGAAGATCAGACCCATGTGCGCAGCTTTGGCCCTGGCTTCCAGCGGGGAGGTGGTATGGAAAGTCGAGAAATGACTGAACAAAATGGCAATCGATTTATCACCCAGCTCTCGCGAGCCTTAACTATCCCCGAGAGTGCCATGAAGGCTGCTGGCCAAGTCTTCAAGCTGGCTGTCGGGCTGAACTTTATCCAAGGTCGTCGCACCAAGACTGTGGCCGCAGTCTGTCTTTATATCGCTTGTCGTCGCCAGGACGGAAACACTGTCATGTTGATCGATTTCGCCGATGTGCTGATGATCAACGTCTTCAAGCTGGGTCGCACCTACAAAGCTCTTCTCGATGAGTTGCGCCTTGGTGGCAATGTTTTCATGATGAACCCTATCGACCCGGAAAGTTTGATTTATCGATTCGCTAAACAACTGGAGTTCGGATCTTTGACTATGCCCGTGGCAGGTGAGGCTGTGCGCATCGTTCAACGAATGAACCGCGACTGGATGACAACTGGTCGACGTCCTGCTGGTGTCTGTGGTGCAGCCCTAATCCTGGCCGCACGAATGAACAATTTCCGCCGTACAATTCGTGAGGTTGTTTACGTTGTCAAAGTTACAGAGGTCACCATCAGTCAGCGTCTGAACGAGTTCAGTTCGACCGAGAGTGGTGAGCTGACTGTTGACCAATTCCGATCGGTGCAACTGGAAAATTCCCACGACCCCCCATCTTTCACTCGGGCGCGCCAGGGTCACAAACCGAGTATAGTTTACCGGAAACACCCCGAGACGGCAGCCGAACTTGAATATGATTCTGCTGCTGAAAGCGAGGCGGGATCTGTGCAACCCCGGCGTGTCGATGCAGATGGCTTTACCATACCTAACCTCCCCATTGACCCTGCCCTCACGGAAAACCCCGTCCGACGTGGGTCTATCACAAAGGCCGTGAACGAAGTTATCGCAGAAGCAAAACAGGAAGGCCTCGAAGGCAAGAATAATGCGAAGCAGTCACGAAAGGGCTCCTCTTTCCCTGCTCCATCTGCCGAACAAATTGCATCTGAAGATGCCCTGGAGGAAGAAATGCGCAACATGTTGGCTAAGGGCTCTACCATGGTCGAAAATGCTGCACTTCCTCCCCAGACTCAAGTCTCAGACAGTACAGAAATCACTGAGAACGAATTCGAAGATGACCCCGAAGTCGCCTACTGTCTCCTCTCACCGGCCGAGGTTGACTTGAAGGAACGCGTTTGGGTTAGTGCAAACAAAGAATACCTCCGCACCCAACAGGCAAAAGCTCTAAAGCGTGCGCTAGCCGAAGCTACCGGCGGTGCCTCTTCCTCCAAGCCTCGCAAGCGCCGTAAGGGCCGAATGGGTGATGTTGGCTACCTTGAGGATGGACAAGACGGCGAGGGCCGCAGCTCCCGTGCTTCCACCCCAGCCGAGGCGACTCGGCGTATGCTCGAGCGACGCGGATACAGCAAGAAAATCAATTATTCCCTTTTGGATACCCTGTACGGCGGCGATAGTGTCCCCGAAGACCAGAAAACGAAGATGGAAAGCTTCAGCCGCAGCCAGAGCCGGAGTGTGAGCCGGGATGTTATGGACCGAGATGTGAGCCGCAGCCGCAGCCGAAGCCGCAGTGTTGTCTCCCGTCGCAGCGCTAGCATCCCCCCCGAAGCCGCCTCCTTTCGCCGAGCCGGCCAGGCCATACCAGCACCAGCGGCGAAGTCTGGTCGCTCTCAGGCTGCAGTCCCACCTCCAACTCCCCCTCCAACAGCCCCCGAGACTGTTACCAAGGATGCACCCAAGCAAGATGGTCGTCCAGACGACGCGCCGCCTGACCCTGACGATTTGGAGGACGATGACGATGACGATGAAATGGACGACCATGTTGATGATGCTTTCGCTGGAAACTACGATGATTACTACGATCAGAATAGTGACTACGACTATGATAGTGACTAGGTCTGGGAATGGGCTCAACTTTCATCCTCACCCTGCCTAGCACTTGCTGACTATAGCATGCCCTTCAATTTGACACGATTTAAAAGAAGATACCATGTATTATAATACTAGAAGTTTTGCTTTGAGGCCCTTAATATAAATCAATAGAACCCATCATTCGCATGAAGCCTCCTGGCTTTCTGGACCTTGGAATGGTCTTAGACATCTAACGCTCAGGCACCGTAGCGCCACCATCCCACGCCTGATCCCACGTCTCTCGCCAGCAACAAATTCGGAAGTCCGTAGCGCCGCATTTGAGTGATTCCTGCCCAGAAACACTAAGCTTCCCCGCCGATCACTAGCTTTACTTCGGTCTCCTCACCGACAGATCACCCCCTCACATATCGAGTTGCGGGGAATCAAGCTAAACTTGAATCATTCATGGCACCAAGTGGACTACTTTCTCGGATTTAATGTCCCCATACTAGTAATGTGAGCAGAAGCCCCGATACAATTTATTTTGCCACCGTAGTTGGGGGCTTTTTTCTTTTTCGTTGAATGAGCAGGCAACTTGAGCCATCCTAGCTTCCTTGGCCTGCTTTTCCTTTGTTCCAAATAGCTAGTCCTATTCCTAACTTCCACGCTAGAACCCCCAATAAGATCTTTCTTTACATTTTCCCCAGTCGACCCAGCGCTATTTTATGCCAGATTCGTCAACTAGGCCGTCTTTTGCCTGTGACTGATCAATGAATAGTCTGGTCGGCCCTCGGCCGGCTAATATGTCACCTTCACTCAGTCCTATATAAAAGGGTCTATCGCCCTCATGCGGTGCAGGTTTCCCCCGGTTCGGTTTGAATTCCCCACATTGATATTCCCTTGCCTATTGACTTCTGACCTGCTCCCCTCTCGCTTTCTCAGAAGTGTAGGCCGATCGACGGTGGTTTAATATGGTAAAGGTTGATATCTACGGTCGAGGTCGACCACTACGGGTGGCTATCATGTTCACATGCCAGTTATCTTTTATTTTATTTGGTTTGTGGAATGTCAAATGTTTTTCCAGTTCAATTTAGGCCTGGATGGCTAATAAGGCACAGGTTATGATCAGGGTGTTTTCTCGGGAATCGTGGGCAATGAAGACTTCCTGGAGGTGGTACAGAATCCCAGCGCGGGGATTCTGGGGATCATCGTTTCGATATACAATCTAGGCTGCTTCACGGGCACAATTGTCGCCTTCCTGATAACAGACCGACTTGGACCACGGAAATCGTTGTGGTTTGCTATGACTTGGATTATTGTAAGACCTTGGAGATAGTAACCATCAGTATATGAGTCTAACCTTGTTCCCATAGGTCGGCGCAATTTTACAGACCGCTTCATTCTCAAGAGCACAGTTACTCGTTGCGCGCTTTGTGACTGGCATAGGAACCGGCATAGAAACGACCACTGTGCCGGTATACCAGTCCGAGCTGTGCGAGGCAAAGAAGCGCGGAAAGTATGTGTGCAGCGAGCCACTGTTTGTGGGTGTGGGTATTGTGATCGCATATTGGTTTGACTATGGAATGAGCTATGTTCATGGGGCCATCAATTGGCGACTTCCCATTGCCTGCCAGGTAATTTTCGCTATTATGGTGGTCTTTTTGGTATTCGGGTGAGTGAGCTATGAACTTTACTGGGAGTTAATGAAAGATGGCGACTGATAGGACTATTTACCTTTTAGGTTGCCGGAGAGCCCCCGATGGCTCTATCGTCATAATAGGCATCCAGAGGCTCTAAAAGTACTTTGTGATGTATATGACAGGCAAGCGGAGGACCCCAAAATTATGTCAGAGTCGGCGGAAATTTTGCAAGCAATCGAGCTAGAGACTCTACAAGGCGAATACAAGTGGTCCCAGATTCTGAAGAGAGACGAGGTACAGACTGGAAAGAGAGTGCTACTGGCTTATGGAATGCAGTTCATGAACCAGATGGGCGGTATCAATTTGGTAGTGGTGAGTGATATCCCGGAACCGAAAGTGGTGCTCCCTAGCAAGTACTAACATCTGTCAGTACTATGTCACTTCAGGTAGGCGGAGCAGGCTAAAGGGGGTGATCACCATCTCGGTACTGATATATTTGAATAGTGCTGCAAGATAACGTTGGGCTGAGCCGAAAATTGAGTCTACTCCTCGGGGGTGTGATTCAAATTATGTTTGTCATCGGTTTGCATCGCCGCCCCAAAACAAAAAATACGACCACCGGTACTAGTACTGACCCTCTGATATCTCAAAACAGGTTCATTCTACCCTACCTTTTTCTCCGATCGATTTGGTCGTCGCCAGCCAATGATGTGGGGCTCTTTTGGGCTCTTTATTTCAATGATGATGATTTCTATCCTTCTTTCCTTCAAGGGTAGGGGATCGTTTCCGTCTCTTTTTTTTATCTTTTTTTTTTATAAAAAGCTATTCTGACCTAACTCACAGGAACATCCGTTGAGAAGCCCACTGCATCTGCTTCTGTGGCCTTCTTCTTTCTGTTCATGCTCATCTTTGGCGCATCCGTAAATTGCATTCCGTGGGTATATGGACCGGAAATTCTTCCGCTGCACGTTCGGGCCAAGGGGTGAGTAGTACCCTCCGGAGACGGGGGTTCAAGAGGCAATTTTAACAGTATCCCAGGCAGGCAATTGGCATCTCAGCAAATTGGTTGTGGAATTTCTTCGTGGTCATGATCACCCCAACATTGATTCAGGACCTTGCGTGGAAGGGGTACTTGATTTTCATGTGCTTAAACCTGGTTTTTGTTCCAGTAAGAAAAAGCACGCATTTTATGAGGACTTTTGATTTTGGACTAACTTGAAAAGATCGTATACTTCTTCTATCCCGAAACCGCAAATCTCACCCTCGAAGAGATTGATTTCCTTTTCACTGACCGCGCAAGACACCCCTCCTTGCCCTCCTATGGCCCTTCGGAAGCCGAGCCGAAGGACACAGGTATTGAAACTGTCGGTATACGCCAAATTGGAAGTTCTGATAAAACGAGAGAAGATTATGTAGAGAAGATGGACTAGAAGGCCGTCACCGAGGTGAAATGTCAAGTCGCCGATAGGATGGATATTCGCTGACTTGGGCATCGTGGTTAAAACTGCACCAATGGCTCAGTGTGGATATTAAATCACAAATCTGATCAAGAAAATGTCTTGTCATCACTTTTTTGCTTGCTGCTCTCAATCATAGCCTCCACCTCCTTCTTTGGCCGCGTATGTACGAACTCTCCATTTAAATACGGAGAACTCTCGCCCGCACTTCCAAATTCATATTTAGCAAACCCACTACCCAAGAACCCGAATCGATTTTTTGAATGATACTGGATATCAAAATCTTCCCATAGAGGTTCTTTAACTGCCTCAAAGAAAGCCAGTCGGGAACCAGGCCAGATAACGATCGGCCCATCTGGTCTACCCTGTTTAAACCAGCTGGTACATGGATCTGCCCAGCAGGTACGAGGTAGATAGACACGAGCATGTTCCATGAAGTCTTGAATCACAGAATCCTTGGGTATGACACGGCGAATATGTTGCAGATACATCTTCTTGATGAGTTGCATAAAATAGTTGCTCATTGCGGTTAAAATCGGCAAAATGGCGCCTTGCGATACAGGCGTGAATGGCCCTGTGAACATGAAGTAGTTTGGCATGCCCGGAGCTGCTATACCAAGATAGGATTCAGGGATTTCGGCCCAGCGGTCACTAAGCGGGACACCATTCAAACCGATGACAGGGAATCGAGGACGATAAGAGGTGTCGAAGCCAGTGGCGCATATAATGACATCGCACTCATACTCTTGTCCAGACTGGCTCCGAAAGCCCTTTGGTGTAATTTCTTTGATTGTCTCAGTAAAAACAGTAGACTTCTCTCCTACAAGTGCTTCAAGATAGCCATTTCCCGGGGTTGGCCGCCGGCACCCGACGTTGAAGTCTTTCGGGATAATTTTGTCCACGAGGCGAGGATCCCCGCCCAGCTTTTTATGCATCTCGCTATATGAGAACTTGAAGTAGTCAGGAATTCTGCCTAAGTATAACTCGGCCTCAATCAACTTACCTCGGCGCCCTTTTGAGATTCAGCAGTATTGCGTAAAACTGCCCGGTATCGTAGATTGATTTCATCCTCGATCATTTTCCTGTATTCACGGTATTTCTCGGGATCTTGACGCCATTCGGATTTTTCTTTCTCGGAATCTAAATAGATGAGCTACATGCAATCATGCAAATGATTATTACTCACACTCAAAATTTGCGCCATCCTTGCCAGCGTATTTCTGTGCAAACCCCGCCGTAATCCAAGTAGGGTTGCGTACCCAGGTATAAAGCTTTGATACATCTGAGTAAACAGAAGCCACCGCCTGGACGCCAGAGCTACCAGATCCAATTATGGCGACTCGTTTGCCTTTGAGATCAAACTCTTCTTCATAGCGAGCAGTGTGAAAAAGACGCCCTTGAAAAGAATGTAGGCCAGGAATGGTTGGCCATTTCCAAGCACTATTTCAGTCAGCCATTGCTCCATCATCCAAAATAATGATTCGGCAGCTCACTTTAGGTATCCCGTGCCGTTCAAAAGCACATCACAATGCTCTGTCCATGAAGCTGAATCATCCGCCCGACATAGTGTAAGTATCCACCTCCCGATCTTGTCATCCCATCTTGCCTCAGTGACTTCAGTTCGAAGTTGGATAAATCGATCCAAACCTTCATCAAGAACAATACCTTTGAGATATTGCCATATTTCCGGGGCACTGGAATAATATTTTGACCAATCTGGATTCGGTCTCCAAGCAAATTGGTAACTGGGGGATGGGCCATCGCAGGCACAGCCAGGATACCGATTTTCAAACCATGTACCGCCCACATCAGCGTTCTTTTCAAAACATCTGACCTCGATATTCAAATCTGCCAATTCATTCGATGCATGATGGAGAAAATCAATACCTGCAGCACCAGCACCGATGACGATCACTTTGAATGGGCGGTCGGTTTGCCAGGGCTCGCCTAGGAGGTTCGTTCCTGCCGCGTATCCGGTCGGAGACTGAACATGCCATTCTGGATGATCTACCGGTCTTCTTGACGATGAAGGGTGGGGGCCTGGGCGATTACTGCCAAGCTGGACAGGAATACTGTGACTGTATTCCACCATGGCTGAGTAAAATTTGCAGGAAGAGGTGAACCGGCGATCCGACAGAACTCTTCCTTCGAGGGGTTCAGCTTGGATTTATCAGCGACTGCCGACTGCCATCTCTGATGTATGTACCTTGTACCTGTACCACGCTCGGACAGCCATTCTCCGACTTCTTTCAGATACCCCTCGACACACTCCACTTGGTGTGTTTGTATGCAGCATCACATCACCCCGCATTACCACTACCATTTTATCAGATAATAGGCCCAATCGTTCTTCTTGCATATCTAGAACGAGGTCCAATTTGTTAGCTGCAACTGGGTTCCGCAGGGAGGGGGTATTTACCGAACACGCAATGTTTTCTTCACTTGATTTCTCTAGCATTCAGCTCAGCACCTCTCTCCTGTGTCATTATATTTATCATCCAAATGACCCCCAAGTCTTGAAGCATATAACTCATCCTCAGACATGGCGCAAGAATATGCGTATATCACCGGCGGTGCTAGCGGACTCGGCAAAGCCGTTGCCATACAGCTAGCCTCCAAGGGTATCAAATCATTCATCGCAGACCGTAATACGGCTGGTGCGGAAGCAACAGCCCAAGAGATCGGAGGAGACTATGCCACTGTCGACGTGACTTCTTGGGAATCCCAAGTCGCTGGATTCAAGAAGGCAGTGGAGCTTTTTGGACGAGTAGACTATGTATTCGCCATCGCGGGGATAGGGTCAAACGACTGGATGCGACCGACCCAGACGAATGGGGATTTTCAGAAGCCCAATCTTTTGGTGACGGAAGTCAATGTTCATGGCATGCTGATGACTGTTTCGCTGGGAGTGCAGCAGTTCCGCCGACAGACGGTGAATTCACATGGTTTCCGTGGGAAAGGTGTGTATGTCTCATCTCCAGTACTTGCTACTAGTATCCATCAACCGCTAAAATAGTATAAATTCAACGCGAAAGTGATTGTCGCGGGCTCTGTTTGTGGAGTCTACCCTAGTCCTGGTCTATCAATCTACGCCGCATCCAAGCACGCCGTAACTGGCTTGGTACGCTCATGGGGACCGGAGTTACCAGCTGAAGGAATCACGTTGAACTGTCTGGTTCCTAGCGTGATGAGAACGAATATATCTACGCCGGAATTTTTTGACGCTTTGGAGAGTGAAGGCCTGCTTACCCCACTTCATGGCGCTGTCGATGCTTGTGAACAGCTCCTCGGTTCTAATCCCGTGAGCGGCCAGTGTTTTGAGATTGGGCCCGATTATGACAATGGACAAGGATTTACGCATCCTAAGTTTGCGACCTTTACGGATGAGAAGCATCGACTTGTATTTGACAGGTTGGCAGTGAGAGGTGTGTCGTTTAAATTGGGGGCTGAAAATTCAAAATTCCTGGATGCCTAGTCATCATAGATTTTTGATTTAGATGTGTCTACATAATAGCACCTGGGGTATAAGCCTACCATAAGCCCTCTTTACTGAAAAGTTTCATACTAGTAATTATATGATAGTACGTAGTAGTAGAAAATGGCTCGAGGCCCACCGACCGCACCGCATCACCTTCCAAGGTCACACCAGAAGTTTAGGAAGAGGTTTTCAAATCAAGTCTTGTTCTTCATTTTCAGTCGTAATTCAAAATAGATAGAGTCCAAATCCAAGAAACATGCAGAACTAAAACTAAACCTGCATTTACGACGCCAGAACCAATCCCTGCCGGTGAAACCAGAAGAACACCACTACCCCCGTATGCCCACCCACCCGGGGCAAAAAAAAAACTGGACGATGCTGCCGAACTGGGTAAGTTGGGCGCAAGCGATTCGAACTAAATCCAGTGAACAATCAGATAAATCAAGCAGAAACAAGAAGAAAAAATCGAGGTTCGATCTAACGGTCGATCGGAAATGGCGATGACGGCGAAGTGTCGGAGATCGATGGCAAATTCAATATCGTGTGGTGATCGAACTTCTGACGAACGAGGCATATGAAATTAGGAGTCGATGTCCATCCCCATTTCGACGCCTCCGTTCAGTCCCGGTCCCGCGTCCAAGCCAGTGGGCGCTTGCGGGTGACTTGAGAGAGCTTGCTGCAGGAGAGGTACGCCAACGTCTGCATTCGAGGTAAAAGGATTGGAAGCAGGAGGAGATGCAGATCGAGCGGCTGCAATGAGAGGAGTTGCGCCTTCGAAAAGGATGGGGGTTTGGCGTAGATTCTGCAGGCAAGAGTCCCATGATGAAGCCACTAATTGACACTGGGTGAGATCATCATTGAAGAGATAGAACGCCGGTGCAATGGCAGAAATGGGCGTCGCAGCAACAAGGAAAGCGTTCAATGCGCGGCTTTTCATAAGCATTTGAGAGTTCTGCAGATGATTGGCGTATTGGTTGTCGATGTACTTCGTCCAGCCACGGATGGCGGGGGCCATATCTTCGTCGGAATCGATGCGCTGCCAGCTGATGCCGAGGAGGAGAGTAGCTTCGTCGATGTGAGGTTCATTAGGTGGGGTAGACCCGGACTGGAGCGAGCGGTGTTGATCTTCAAGGCTGGGGCCATTGAGGCGCTGGTTGATCGAAGAAAGCGCAATGTCGTCGAGACCTGGGGCGGATTGGTCAAGTCGCTGAGACTTGCGGCTGATGTCGGCAGCATCGGACTGGAGGGCAATTGAACGCGACGAGATAGGATCTTCCGTGGCTTGTTGCGACTCGCTCTTCTCTTCGTACCATGTGCCAGTCTGACTCTCGGCGGAAATAGCCATGCCAGTATCGGGGTTCAGCAAAACCATTCCCTCGCCATAGATGGGTTCGACCTTTGGGGCTGGAGGAGGCTTTGGTTCGGAGGGAACGTTGAGGGAGAAAGATTCCTCGAAGGCAGCTTCGTCACGCGACCTCTTTCGAGACGGCTTGGGCACGACAGGCGCAGAACTGATATTTGAGTCTGAGGCAGACTGTGCAAGGCCATTGCTGGCGAAGACCGAACCTGAACTGGTAGGGTAGCCATTGAAGTTACCGGAGGGATCCAGCAAAGACTGGGAGGGGAACTGAGCGAAGGCGTGTTCCTGGGAAGGAGAGAGAACCGAGGCGGGGCCCTCGGAGAGACGATTTAAGAGCATTGGAGACATGCTGTGTAGGGTTGAGACGTGAAGAGGAGGAAACTGTACTGTGAGGTTAGGTGAGCAGCAAACTATAAGCTATTACCACGTATAGATCACGAGTATAGAAGGCGTGAGGTAGAAGTAGACAGAAGTAAGAAAGAGAGAAAAAAAAAAGTTTCGGAATGGTAGTGAGGGAGAGAGGAGGAGGAGGGAGAAAGATTGAAGAAAGGGAAGAGTAAAAGTGAGCCGAATTTGTGGGAAAAGTAAGATGCAGAAGGGAAGAAGGAAGGAAGGAAAGAGAGGGAGGGAAAGCGCGAGGAAAGAGCGACTGGGAGGGATCTGAGGCGATCCGGACCCATCTCTTGCATTAATGCGGAGATGACCATACGAGACACCCTTACGCAGGCCAGATAAAGCAGTTTAGAGCCAATGTGACAGTACGCTGTACGGAAACTTACCCTTGGATGCAGCCAATCGGCGCTGGTGGTTACGCCGCGCAGTTTGGGGCGGTGGGGCGCTGTGCTGCGGGCGATTGGCCAATGGCGGAGGCCCAGCCCTGGGTCCGTGACGGCGACAGCTGCACTTGGCGTGGCCCGGGTTCAGCAGGGCGTGCCAGCTGATAGGCATGAGCTGACCCTTGAGGGACTACAGCACACTAGTCGATCCTTTTACGCATGTGTGGTAGGATGGGCAACCCTGGAAATTCTATTGTTTCAAATACTATAGGGACACGAAAGGGAAATGAAGACACATGAATAGGTCCAAAGCAATCCGACACCAGAGCTCGTGCAAATTTAACACCAAATCAATGTTTGCTTAAAAGGGAGGGGAAAAAAGGAAAAAGGAAAAAAAAAAAAACGAGGAAAGCAAGGGAAGAGAGGTGAAAGAGAGGGCAAATCGCCAACAACACCGAGTTCGTCGGTGTATCAATCAACGGGAATTGGTTCACAAAAAAGAACGGTCAAAGACAGCCGGGGCCCTCCGTTTTCCATCACACCGCAACGACCCCGGAATCGAAGACCGGCCACAGGCGGGATTTCCTGCATGTCGCCGTGGCTGCCCCGGGATGACCAGTAAGTACATACATAGGTCAGAGAAAAAAAGAGAAGAGTATCGAGAGACGGATTTCTACCCTTCCTCACGAATAGCGTAGTTTTCACTTCCACCAAGAGGTTTCTACTCCACCAGTTCAATTCTTACACAGAGAAACCTCCCATCTGCGGAATCATCTCCATGCAATCTATTTCAGTAGATCACGTGCCCATTAAATTCCCCCCGGGGGAAGTGCAATTTAGGCATTACCCGCGGTAGCACCGCCGAGCATACCCTTCACACGGTCAACCTGCTCGGGGGCGTAGCTGGGGGCCATGGAGCCAACGAAGAGGAAGAAGCTCAGAGCAGCAGCGCCAATGATCACAAACTTGCGCTGGGCAGGGTGAGTGTTGCCGTACTCGGCCCAGGCGCGATTGGCAGAGCCAGTGTACTCGCGGATCTTGTCACCACCAAGCTTGTAGTAGACAAGACCGAAGAGGGCAATAGAGTAACCGAAGAATTGGAGAGGGGTGACAGGGGTGTTCCAGATCATCATGGAGGCGGCAACCAGGAGAATATCCTTCAGAACACCGCACAGAGTCATGACCAGAGACGAAGTCTTGCCAATCAGGAAAACAACGGAGACATTGAGCAAGAAGGCAACCATGGCGTTGGCAAACAGAGTCATTAAACCAACACCGTAGATGTGGTCCATGGTGACATGGGGAACCTCCAAGAAGAGGGCAACGGCACCGTTCATCACAGCGCAGATGGGGGCGAAGTAGTAGAGAGAAACCATGGGGTCCATCTTGTATTCAGCGGAGCTCAGCAGGCGCTGCACCATAACCAGACGAGTGGCCTCGAAGACAATACCACCCAGCTGGAAGAGAAAACCAATGAGCTGGAATTGAATCTCACCAAACGAGGCAATGACAACACCGAGAACAATGATCGAGACGTTCATGAGGACCTTGTAGTTGACAGGAGCCATGCCCATGCCCCAGGTAGCGAACAGAACAGCAACGGGGGTGGTAGCCTGTTAAAAAAGACATTGTTAGCGCAACTCGTCCTACAAAGCTCACAACGGGCTGGCTATCGGGTTTGGGATGTACCTTCAGCATCTGAATGAAAGCAACGCTCAGGTACAGATAAGTCATGTTACCGCAGATCAGACTCAGACTGAACATCAGACCGATGGGAACGATAGCGCGCAGGTAAACACGGCCAGTCATCTTAACGGTCTTGCGGCCGTCCAGGACGGTGGTGAAGCGGGCCAGAATCTGGGTCATGATTGTCGCAAAGGTCAAGTGCCATGTTGTAAGGACGATAGCTATTCAAACGGTCAGGATTGGGAGGGGATTCTGC
The DNA here is from genome assembly GCA_031761475.1 of Penicillium pancosmium. Lineage (NCBI taxonomy): Eukaryota > Fungi > Ascomycota > Eurotiomycetes > Eurotiales > Aspergillaceae > Penicillium > Penicillium pancosmium. The sequence goes on along the minus strand of JAVMSB010000213.1, from coordinate 26,824 downwards.
GGGGAGGGTTGCGGTCTTGGACATACGGAAACCTATGCAGCGAATTTGTTAGCAATCTGCAGGCGCGGAACGGGGAACGCGGGGAATTCAAGTCAAGGGTACTCACGGAAGTTGGCATAATCGAGGAGATGCTTGTTGAATAGAATGACGGTCGAACTCAGAGTAATCCAGACACTGTCGCATGAGGGTTAGCCTCCAGATCTCGGGATCTTCGAGAGCCTCTTTTGGTGTCTCCAATTTCCACCTCCCAGTTCGCAACTCACCTGACGTAGACAGCGGGGTGGAAAGAGGCCTTGGGAGCCTCCTGCTTCTCGGTCATTGGATTGACGGTGGGGAGAGCCTGCTCGCGCGGCGAGTCGCCGGAGGTGCGGACCTTCTCGCCTTCAGACATGGTGAAAGTGCGAGTTTGATCGGAGATGAAACGTTTAAACTCGAATGGACGGGGCCGAGAAAGGCTTCCTTGGCCAAAAGCGGAGGAAGCCACGAGGGGTGAAGGATGAGGATTATTATCGGATCAGAAACACTAATAAGTGTTTGAGTGGTCAATGAGAGAGCGTAGGCAAGAAATGAAAAGAAGACGAGGAAAGTAACGCGGCGAGCCAAAGATAACGAATGTGGATGAAGAAATGATGATGGCAGGTTCAGGCGGACGGGGACAAGAATAGGACCGGGGACGTACTGCAAATAGAAATGAATTTCTTTTTTTTCTTTTCTGGTCGGCACCAAAGACTTGTTGTTCAGGTTTAAGGGACTAGAACTGGACCAGGGAAATGAAAAGAGTGAATTGTCAAATCGACAGGCTCCGCAAACAGAAATGGACCAGAGCTGGTCTGATTGGGGCCAGTTGATGTATTGCCAGGAACAGTGACGGGCGGTGACAGGAGGTGACAGGCGGTGACGGTGCTGCAGAGGCCACCTGTACCTGATTCTACTTTGAACTGTCCCCTGTTCTGGTGGGGATGGTAACAGACCACCAGTATATACTATACCAGACCGGTCACATAAATTACATAGAGTACATACAGTACAGGCCCCAATCCCCCACTCCCCCCATATCGTACGGAGTACTACCCGTCCCTCCATTACTCCAGTCTCCTGTGGCCATACTCGATATCGTATGTATGTATACATCTCTTCCAGAATGTACACTCGTGGCAACTTCTACAAAATGAGCCGCACGCCAATGAGAACTGCCACTGTCACCCACGCTCCACCGTCCCAGCGGTTGTGGCCTGCTTATTTTCTGCCTTTCCTATTCTTAGATCTCTGCAACACACGCGTCCTACCATACGCACAATCTAGATTAAAGCCTTCTCCATCCGGACCCCCGAAATCAGAGAGGGTGCAATGTGACCGTTCTCGACAGGACTGGTTTGAGATACAAAGCCCACCCATCCTCAAGGCAAGGCCACCACAGTGCTGATCCCAAATTAACAGGTCGACAACAGGTGGCATTACGCAAGCAGCTGTTGGGTTTGACCCACTTCAGACCCGCGTTCAGCGACCCTCTGGGCCATCGTCGCCGCCCTGGTCCCTTACGGGTGGAGAATGCGCCGATCGTCCTTTGGAGGCTGTGTCTGACGCCATTCTCCCCCATCCAAGGACACTCGGGATGCCCCAGAGGGCCAGAGGGGCCAGAGGGGGCCCACCCCTGGGAAAAAAGGAAAAATTAAGCAGGCGACGCGTTGTGAGTGAGAAGCCCTCGATACAGAGCCACCCCCTTTACGGAGTAGTGGCCGGTTAGACCCAAAGAAGCTTTTTTGACTTTCAGGGGAGGAGACAAAACAGAGGAGGGACCGGCCGTGCGACCACAACAGGGTCCATCTCTATCGGATGGAAGGGCAACTGCTGGTTCGAGCAAGTCCAGCGGCCAACCCGTCGACGATCAATGTGAATTGAGATCCATACGAGTACCTCCGTACGAGTAGCCTCTTTCCTTCACGAAGGGATCCTCGTCGTTCTTCCCGTCTTGGGGAGGACAATCAGTGGGACTGCCCCCTTCGCCTGTGCACATGTCCCTGGTCCGATGCCAATCCCGCCTCGAGACCGCCAGATAGATGGACGATCATCTCCGGATGATGGTCCGCGAGATTCAAGGATTTTCGCAGGCAAGTAGCCGAACTGATGCCTGGCTTTCCACTCAGTTTATACGGAGTACTCGTATGTACTCCGTACTGTTGTACATAGTACATGCGAAACGAAACGGAGTCCGTTCGGAGAGCCTACTCCATTCCATCCTATCCAATCTGCGGCACCGCCGATTCAGATCCCAGGAACGATATTGTACATCTGGACATAAGATGTGGCCACGCAAACGTGCCCATCGACATCGGTGGCGTTTTTAGCCGTCGACGACCCAGGAGTGGTTCTCTCCCTGTCTGGTCCCTGCCACCTGCTCATCCACCCCCTTTCTTTTTCTTGTGGTTTCCATTTGCGAATCAAAATACTCCGAGATGCGCAGATGATAACGGCATTGCTGATTCGTGCATGGACCCTGAATCTATCCTGCCAAGGATTCTTTCGACCTGTGCGCATGCAAACAGAGTGTAAGGTTCCTTTTGGAGAAGAACCAACGATAAGCCCCATTGAGGCCAACCCTATCCAATAACGGTTTCTCTCTAAGCTCCAACTTTGCATATTGGATTGTGATAGATTCGATTAGTTTAAACACCACGCAGGCCAAGGTCCCCAAGGGTGGCGTTGTGATGGCGAATGAGCGTCAGCCCATGATTTAAGTGGGAGAATACAGAATTTTACATAGAAAGTTAGTAGTGTATGTACTCTGTAGAGATACATAGATGGGCATAGACGAAGGCAAATAATAATACGAGTACTCTGTAATACAATATAAAATTCAGCAATTCAAACAAACCCCAAGTTCAGCCAAGTCCTGGGTGTACGTGTTCAATAACTCCTGGGGCGGGGAGGATCTGTTCGCGGCCAAACAACAATCTTCCCCCCCTGGAAGCGGCCACCGCCAAAACAGCCCAAACAGCCACTGGGAATGAATTCTGGGACAATGTGAATGGCCCTGAGCCTGAGAGGCCCAGATCGGGGGGGCGGGATTCCGTAATTTGACAATTTGGCAAATCAATTTGAATCGAAAAAGTAAAGTAAACCTGAAACAGACATGGGCACTCCACTCCTGCGACACCGCTGAAGTGCCGGCTCCATTCACCCCTACCCACGGTAGCTGTGGCCTCCCACTTTCCTCTTCCTCCATCTTCCCTTTAACATCCTCTCCCTCCCATCTTTCTGCAGTTTCTTGCTGCTCTTCATTTTCTATGCTGAGCATCGCCCGCAAGACTTTTAAACGCGTTCCCAGCTTTCAGGACCTTCTTCAAGGCAGGATGACCCACCCCGACATGTAAGGACAAACACTCCCGCTTCCTGGCCATTGCCATTGCCATCGCCGCTGACCTTGGATTTCCTCTTCAGTTCCGTTGACGTCCTCGTCATTGGCGCTGGCCCTACTGGTCTGGGTGCCGCTAAGCGTCTTAACCAGATTGTAAGTCTTTCTCTCTTCCCGCTCCCCTCTGGCCGATGGCTGGATTGCACTGGCAGAAAAAAATAAATAAGGGGGGTGATGGAGGGGTAGCGCAAGGACACTCAAGAACACCCAAGAACTAACCAATTATACAGAATGGCCCCTCTTGGTTGATTATCGACTCGAACGAGACCCCCGGTGGTCTTGCTTCCACTGATGTGACCCCTGAGGGCTTCGTAAGTTACCTGAATCTTTTTGTTGTTGACAAAAACCCCGCGGAAGCCCCAATCTGACCCTTTTTTTTTTTGGGGAATAGCTGTACGATGTCGGTGGCCACGTCATCTTCTCCCACTACAAGTACTTCGACGACTGCATCGACGAGGCTCTCCCTAAGGATGAGGACTGGTTCACCCACGAGCGTATCTCCTACGTTCGTTGCCAGGAAGAATGGGTCCCTTACCCCTTCCAGAACAACATCTCCATGCTTCCCAAGGCGGAGCAGGTCAAGTGCATTGACGGCATGATCGATGCTGCTCTTGAGGCTCGCGTTGCCAACAACAAGCCCAAGAACTTCGACGAGTGGATCGTCCGCATGATGGGTACTGGTATTGCCGACCTTTTCATGCGCCCTTACAACTACAAGGTCTGGGCCGTTCCCACCACCAAGGTAAGACACACCCCATACCCCCTCCACCCCTTCTACCCCGCCAGGTCGAATGTCAATTCTAACGGCTCCTCGCTTTTCAGATGCAATGTGCTTGGCTCGGTGAGCGTGTCGCTGCCCCCAACCTGAAGGCCGTGACCACCAATGTCATCCTGAACAAGACCGCCGGTAACTGGGGTCCCAACGCCACCTTCCGTTTCCCTGCCCGTGACGGTACCGGTGGTATCTGGATTGCTGTTGCCAACACTATCCCCAAGGAGAACACCCGCTTCGGTGAGCAGGGCAAGGTCTCCAAGGTCAACGCCGGCAACAAGACCGTCACTCTCGCCGACGGCACCGTCATAGGTTACCAGAAGCTGGTCTCCACCATGGCCGTTGACTTCCTGGCCGAGGCCATGGATGACAAGGAGCTGATGCCCCTCACCAAGCAGCTCTTCTACTCCTCCACTCACGTTATCGGTGTCGGTATCCGTGGTGCCCGCCCTGACCGCATTGGTGACAAGTGCTGGCTGTACTTCCCCGAGGATAACTGCCCCTTCTACCGTGCCACTATCTTCTCCAACTACTCCCCCTACAACCAGCCTGAGGAGTCTAAGAAGCTGCCCACTCTCCAGCTGGCTGACGGCTCTAAGCCCGCCTCCTCCGAGGCCAAGGAGGGCCCCTACTGGTCCATCATGCTGGAGGTCTCCGAGTCTTCTATGAAGGCCGTTAACCACGAGAAGCTTCTCCAGGACTCCATCCAGGGTCTCGTCAACACCGAGATGCTGCAGGCCGGTGACGAGATTGTCTCCACCTACCACCGCCGCTTCGACCACGGCTACCCCACCCCCAGCCTGGAGCGTGAGGGTGCCCTCACCCAGATCCTGCCCAAGCTGCAGGAGAAGGGTATCTGGTCCCGTGGCCGTTTCGGTAGCTGGCGCTACGAGGTTGGCAACCAGGACCACTCCTTCATGCTGGGTGTCGAGGCTGTCGACAACATTGTCAACGGTGCTGTTGAGCTGACCCTCAACTACCCTGACTTCGTCAACGGTCGCCAGAACACCGAGCGTCGTCTGGTTGATGGTGCTCAGGTCTTCGCCGCAAAGAAGGCTCAGCAGTAGATAGCTCGATTTTGACGTTTTCCTTTCTTTTACTTTGTTCACACCCTTTCCTGGCTGTCCTTTTGGTACAATTGCACGAAGTCACACTATCACGGGGAAAAATATACACACGCAGAGGGAGCATTTGAAGCGGCATCTGGGAGACAACGATCTTTGTTGGCGTTTCATGTGATTCAACCCCCAATTCTACCTTTCTTCCACCCATATCTCCGCCTTCTTTTCTGTCACCTAGAGCCGGATTTTGCTTGTGGCCTTCTTTTTGATACACACTTTTTAGACTTGCTTGACTCGGTGATTTGCCTATCTCAATGGAATAATGTCGGTTATCGACGTTCGGAATGAACACGTTTCTCCCAAATATCTCGTATTCAGCTCCCGATAGAGCGATTTATCGTATTTCAAATTTCCATGCCCGTAATTAATCTGTTGTCAATTGACAGTACTTCCCAGTGCACCCTGCTCGCAGATCCTCGAGAACTTTTACTCCTCAAATCGCCACGCGAAGATCTTCCAAGGTTGACTACCCCACTGCATGAAGCAGATCAAATCAACTGCCTTCATACATAACCGTATGTAGTATGTGGCAACTCCAGTCAACGCCCGCCGCACGCCACAGGAATTATCATGTAGAATTACATACTTTGCACAGGAAGAACGCCAAATAGCTCTTATGTCCCACTGTCTACGTGTCTCACACCCCTCAAATGGTTTACCGCAAATTAACAGCCACAAGAAAGCAGAAATCACGGCCGCGCCCACCTCGGCCGCGAATTTGGGTCTGCTGGGTCGACCCTATTTGGGTTATTGGGGTGGCGTTTCTAGGTGGAGCCGAGAACCAAGCATCGAAGGGCCACGAAGCGAGAAAAGGAAATTACAGTGTGAGTATTCTTCGCTGGATGGGCTCGGGGTGGTCTGAGACATTTTCTTGGTCTAGATCTTTCTGTTGAAATTTGAATATTGTGGACTATGTATGCGCGTTTCTGGGATCGGAACTTTATTTAGGTTGCTCTTGGATTTTTTTGGGGCTCGGGGCCGGACTGTACTATGCTGGTTCGGTACCTGGATTTCAATGATCGGTTCCTGGATCTGTTTGGTTCACTAGGGACTAATGCCTATTCTTAGACTAGAGAAGTGTCAATGGCCCCCATAGGATCGGGCCGAATTCCCTCGGGCTGGACTGTTATCCTCTGCGTCAAATTCACAAGGAATTGTTGACACTTCTTAAAAGGCACTGTGAGGCTGTTGGAAGAACGTAAGTATGGGTGTTGGTTGACTGTGGAAGAATTTGTTCTCTAGTCGAGTACTGAAGAAGCTTATTTTATGGATTTGGAGCCTCAAACATAATCAAACAATTTGAAACTATCAATAAGGACAGCTGGCCATGTTTCAGGGAACCCTCTGAAAGGGAGGCAGCATACACAAGATGGGGTAAGCTTGTTGATTAGTGCGATTGGCCAGACGTTTATGATCGCTGACCAGAATCAACTCATACAATAGCCTACTTATAAGGGAGGTTGTCCATGTCAATTGGACGACTTTACTTCAGCAATCAAATAGCCGACGTGGATGATCATTCTGAGGATATTGTTCCCATGAAATGTGTTCATATTGTAGATCAGAAAATTTGTCCGACGAACTAGAGCTTTTGAAGGAAACAAGCCATTGCTTTCCGCATATTAGCGCCTGCTGGGTCTCGTTGATGGAGATATCATTCGGACATTAAGAGGTGACTTCTATCGGCACTAGGTAGATGGGAAAAATCGCGGATTCCCGCTTGAGCTTCGAATCTGGACGCACTGAGACATTGGTATCCTGATTTAGATGTCCGGGGGGGGGGGTGCTGTATCCACCCGGATCTAGACAACATCCAAATATGCCATGCTTCCTGAAATGCCACCTGAGACGGCGAACAATTCTGACTATAAGAGGGGTCGATGAATAGAGACAAAAAGTGAGGATCCATGATCTATTCATAGAGTGTTCCAGGCTGTGTATCACCGGCACTCAGCCCCAAGCGCTGGGGATTTTGATCTCAGCCAGGTCATGGTTATGAGAGACACTGCATACTAGTATGTCTTCTATCTTCAGACATGTGGGCTCACAATGAAATCTATTTGCACATATTTTTATATCGAGCCTCTCACAACTATCGTACAGTGGATATCGCTGCCAGGTTTTTCTCCCGCCGCAGTCCACTGTGCAAAGGCAAAGTAGCGGTGACTACGGGGAAGTGCGGGGTTAATAAGGTCAGTATTCCCGAGATCCCGAATCTATAATTATCAAATAAATTTAGCTTCGACAAATGTCATGTTGAAAGCTTGGCTGCAGCCTGGGAAGAGACGCGGGCAATGAGGTCGGGTGTAATGGATGGGAAGGCGGAGCCCACGCGGCAGGATGTGTTGGCAATTTTGATGCCAGAAAAGGGCGCAACTACTAGTATCATACTCGTAGTGGAATGTTTCTACGCCGTCAAAAGCGGGAGATGTGGTCTTCTTGAGGGGAGGGGCGAATGGCCAGAAGACGCGTCAGTTGCTGGGTCAGTCAAAGGCAGCCAAATTTTGGACCGAGGCCAATGGTTCAACCGGTTGCTCCCCCGCCCACGAAGTGTAGTTGGCTTGGGCAGGCCCGTCCTATTTACTGGTGCTGGGCTTCTAGAGTAGAGAGAAACGTAAATTTAAAAGAGAACATGCGAATATGCATAAAAGAAAATATAATGCAAACTAGTAACAAAGTGAGAACAAAAGGAGCGAGAAAGTAGACAGTAGTAAGAATCGGAACTTACTCCCGTCCATATCACAATATCGTATACATCCTGTGCTGCATGGATCACAATTGGGAAATTTCCCCACTCAGGTTGGGGCCACAAAGACAGAGACAAAACACTCTTAAGTGTCGCAACACCGGAACAATGATGATAAACACTTCAGAAAAAAAATAGAACAATTATTAGCGTACGAGTATTCAGCAGCTCCGATCACAGGCCAGGCCACATGGGTCAACCTAGCCACCACGGCAAGTTCACTCGCCATCTCGATCCGCACTAAGCTCATTAAATACCGACTCGGGTTGAATAGTGCCATATTCCTGTATGGGATCCGCTGCCACGGATGGCGAGACCATTGTCGCGGCCAGAACTGCCTCGTAAGACATTGTCGACGCTAAAGCTAGGTCCCGGAGTGGGACACTGCCCATGGTCATATCCGGAATGGCCCCGAGGGATAGACGTGGCTTCGGCGTGGTGAAAAGCCATGATTTCACGTCTGGAAGTGTTTGCATGGAATGCCGGTGGTTTTCTGAATGGGACAAAGGTCAATGACAAGAAACCCAGAGACCGAGAACGACTTTGTTTTGGAAGGGGACCAACCTTTCTGTCTACATCGCAGAGAAGCAGTTGTCCGTGGACGATTCCGTGGAGTCGTAACAAAAGCCACTCGCCGTGGAAGTCGAATATTGAGACTCGAAGAAGGTCGACCACGAGGTTGTAAAGAAAACAAATTCTGATTGGTAGTAGTAGCAGTAGAAGTAGTTGTAGAGCTGGTAGACGGGTTGTTTGGGTCAGAAGCTTGGTGGGCCGACTCCGTCATCCCAGAAGCAAGGAAGGAGGCGGTTGGGGTCAATGTTAAGAGGGTACCCACAGCGTCCTGAGAAGAGGCGGTTCCAGTACCGGATGATACTCCTGCTGAGGGGTAGAAAGCTGTGAGGATCTCGTCATGAGGGCTAGTAGAAGGGTTGACACCGTCATCATTACCGTCGGCATCGCGGTAGTTCGCATCATCTAGATCATTCAGATGTAGGTGATTGAATTCCAAAATCAAAGACTGCAGAAATTTGCGCTGGAGATATGGTTGCAGTTCAGCATCCCCCAAGACGATGAGGGAGGGTGGCCGCCTCGCCATGAAAGCCATGACCATGATGAAATGTGATGGTTGCACGAAAGGGAAGGGCGCAACGACGGGGTTTACGGCAAGAATATGAGACAGTCTGACGACCGGGGGTGACCCATGTTGGAAACCATGCAGGATAGTAATTGAGATTGAAACTGAGAAAATCGATCGAGAGAGAGAGAGAGAGAGAGAGAGAGAGAGAGGAAGAGAGGAAGTCACGAAGTTGAAGATTCTCACAGTATCAAGATGAGTAACTACTACTTCTACTACAGCCACGGTATCATAGCTACCACAACTATACTATCGTATATACATGATCTTCGGAATATAGATAGAATATACTAATATACACACTAGTATACTAGTACTAGTATTATTTATATCTACATTTACTCGAAATCTGTCAGGCTCAGCCCCCTCGACACTAGACCTTTTCTTCTACTAGTCAGACGGAGCCTCCTGTTGATCCTTTCTGCCCCCCCTCCTCTCTGTCTCTGTCTCTGTCCTGTCTCTCCTCTCCCTCCCTCTCGATTCTACACTCCTCAACTCCTCACTCCGATCATGTTAATTCGCCCTTCATCGCCGCCTTAGTCGTCGACATTTGCACGTTTTGGCCTCGGGTTCTGGTGCTGCCTCACTAGCTTCCCCGGCCATTCTCCTTTTCCCCTTTCCTCCCGAAACTCTTCCCCCCCACCAACCATCCCTCGCCCAGTCGTCGCCCAACGCCATGAACGGGGATCTCAGCCTGTCCCAGTCCCTGGGAGGGCTGCGGATCGCAAACCCCGATGATTCGCCTCTGCATACTGACGATGCGCCCGATGGTTACATACGATCCAACCCATCCGGGGGTCCGGATGACTCGTTATCAACACATCCACAGAATCCCCTGTCAAATGACGACCACCCAACACCTTTCCCGGCCGCACCCATCGAAGCGCCGATACCAAATGAAAACCGAACTTCCATCATCAATCCCATTCCAGACGTCCCTCCACCATCTTCGGCCCAGTACCAGCCATACTCAACACAACCACACTCCACTCCCCCAAATCCAAATCGGCCCCTTTCCTCCGTGTACACAAACGGCTCGGCCACCTCCGTTCTGCCCCGCGACAACTCATATCGTATGAGAACCGACTCGGGTGCCTCCTCAACCTCGACACAACACTCGCGGATAGATACGCGCGGCGGAAACTCAGCTCTCCTGGCCGGCGTCCCCACGCGCGATAATTCTCACAGCGACCGTTCCTACCGCACAACTCAGATTCCGGCCAATGGGCCGGCAGTGATGCGGCAAACATCACGAGCACACGCCAGAGCTGGAGTGGCACCACAGATGTCTCGCACCCCCTATGCGATGGAGAATGGCCCAGCGGCCAGCAGTGAGGAATGGCAGGATCGGGGAGCCGCGGTCTCGGTGAGGCAGGAGGTCGATGCTAACGGGAAGACTGTGGCGCGTTTCGTAAAGAAGGGCGTCCGGGACTTTTCATTTGGAAATACTCTTGGAGAGGGTTCCTACAGTACAGTAGTATTCGCGACAGACCGACAAACTTTGAAGGAATATGCGATCAAAATTCTGGATAAGCGACACATAATCAAGGAAAAGAAGGTTAAATACGTCAATATCGAGAAGGACACCTTGAACCGCCTCACTGACCACCCCGGCATCGTGCGACTCTACTATACCTTCCAAGATGAGCGATCACTTTACTTTGTTCTAGACCTGTGCAAAGGAGGAGAACTTCTGGGCGTCCTGAAGCGCATGACCACATTTGACGAAGAGTGTACCAAATTTTATGGTGCCCAAATCCTCGACACAATAGACTATATGCACAAGCGGGGGGTCATTCATCGAGATCTGAAGCCAGAAAATGTTCTCCTTGACCACCAGATGTACGTCAAAATCACCGATTTCGGCACGGCCAAAATCCTCAAGACCCCTCCACGACGACCGGATGAGAGCTCAAGCTCTATCCCGATTGATATGGCCGATCTCCCGGAAGAGGAACGAGCGAGCTCTTTTGTCGGCACTGCGGAATATGTCAGTCCCGAGTTGTTGACGGAAAAGAATGCTTGCAAGGCAAGTGATTTGTGGGCATTCGGCTGCATTATTTACCAGCTTTTGGCGGGTCGCCCGCCTTTCAAAGCAGGCAACGAATACCAAACCTTTCAAAAGATCGTGGCCTTGGATTACGAATTTCCGATTGGATTCCCTGCCGTGGCTCGGGATCTTGTTGAGCGCCTCCTAGTTCTTGAGCCCACCCGACGCTTGCAAATTGAGCATATCAAGAATCACGAATTCTTTGAAGGCATTTCATGGGGCTCAGAACTGTGGAAACAAAAAGCCCCTCGACTGAAAGCATACGTACCACCACCACGAGAGCCCATCAAATTGAATGGTGCTGAAGGCGGCGATAACTTTCCCCCGGCCATCTCCACTGCTCCGTCTAATGCTACTCAAAGTTCTCGTGCGCTCCCTCGTGTGGTCACAGAATTACCACCGCCAAGTCAACTCGATATCGAATGGTCTCCTGTGCTCAGCAAATCCAATGAGCGCATTCTCAAATTAGGTAATATGGTAGTCATATCATCTCCTGCTTCACACAGTCCGACATCGAAGAACGGTAGTGGTGAAGTTGAGACACCCGGGAGATTCTCGCGATTTTTCTCTGGAACCGCAACTAAGAAGCGGAATCGATTGGTCATGGTCACTTCTTCGGGTCGCATTATCCTTGCTGCCTCTGGCGGTGATGAGAAGAAATCAAAACTTGAAATTCCTCTTCTCGCAGCCGGAACGCACTATAGAAGCACAACAGATGCCAAGGGGCATTCCTCCTGGGTAGTTGATACGGTATGTCAAAATCCATCGTTCAATTGGCTCGAATTCTAACTTAATTTCACAGAGAGACAAACATTTCGTCTTCGAAGATTCGAAACCATCCTCAAGCAACATCGGATCTACTGCGCTATCGGCGCAGGAGTGGCTAGATGCCCTCGACCGGGCTAGGGAAATGGCTTTAGCACAACAAAGCGCTGGCCCTTATTCTGCCGAGGATGCTTTCCGCGACATCTCTTCTGGTTTCTCAAGCCATGCCAACACACTCGATCGCACCTCCGACCTACAGCAGAACGAGAACACGAACCACAATCACAACCATGGTCATTCCTCGGGACGCAATCATCTGGTGAAACATCAGGCCACCGATTCCGAGTCGACTAAAGGGAAAAAGCGTTTCAGCAGGCGTCATTCAAAGAACGGCCTCGCCGCCGTTTTCTAATCCCCCGGCTACGCTAATCTCGGCATCGCCTAATTTCAACCCCAGAAATTGCGTTCTGTGTCGAGCACCTCTCCTATAACTTATTCTTGTAACTTGCGTCTACACACAGAAGACGGGCGCCTTCTCTGCATACGTCGTGCCCTTTGCATTTTATCGTGACGAGCGTGTTTTGTCATGTTGGGTTATGTTTCTGCATTTAGAATCGGAAGGGAGCATGCGCTTTTTTTCTCCTTTTTTTGTCTGCTTTCATTGCGTTCACTCAAGTATGCCTTTTCTCCCGTCTCTTTCCTAGCTGTTATATATCCCTGATTTGATTCGAAGCATATCGTCGCGAACCTCATTGAGGCTCCTTGTTTCTTTCCACTTCTGGCGACTTTGGACCTTTCATTTCTTTTCAGATGTTGATCACTGACCTGCCGGTTCGCGGTAGAAAGCACTGTCCTGCGAATTCTTCAATTGTGAATTTTTTTTCCCAACTCTTTTCTTTTTTCTCTTCTGTCTGTCATACCCTCCAGAAAAGGATTTGGATCAAGCGCTATACCGTTCATTGCCTTTTTTTTTCTTTCCATTTTCCCTCCCATCATTATCCCGCCCTCTCCTCGCTACTTCGCTAGCTCGACTCCTTGATTCCTCATGCCCTTGACCCTAGGCGGGCACTATTTCACTGTGAATGTTTCTCTCCTCTGAATTGTCTCCCTCCCTCTCCAATTCCTATACAAACTTCATCTCCTTTCTCTTTTGCCCTCGGCCAGAACAAAAAAGAAAATTGATATACCCGATGGGCATCGGCTGCTCCAGCATCTTCATTGGCTTTCTTTCAAGTTGAATTTTGGTAGACATTAGGATTGAGTATAATTAGGCACTAAGTAGGAAGTCTATATGAACCTTGGAAGTGTACAGATTCTGCGATAATTCTCCGATTCACAACTTGAAACACTAGGTAAACAGTACACCTTGGAACAAGTAGTATCCACCCAGTGGGCATAGATGGTAGTAGTACTAGTATTAGTAGTGTATAACTATGTAGTTACTTTGGGCTGAGTTGAGTTTCATTTTCGTGCCCAGGTGGCAATCAAAGATCAACATCGATGAGATTATATACAAACATTATGACCGTTATTCGTGAGAAGCCAAAACATAACCGCCGATATGTGCACTGGATGGCATATGTAAAAAGAAGAAAGGTATTTATATGAAGAGCCAATCAAGCCGAGATTCATCCAGTTCATCGATCCAGTCGAATGTATCGTCGCCGTCTTCATTATCGTCACCATTGCCTACTTGTGAATCAAGATATCCATCACGCTCGCGTCGCTTTTGGTCTTTGGTTTGCCACATCAACCTTAATACCCAGGCTGCATTGCGAACATTGACACTGGTAACGGCTTGGTACAATGTACCGAGTCTCTCAAGAACGAGCGCACGCTGCGAGGGACGGCGGCATTCCGCGCCTGCTATGAACGTGGGCCAGATGAGGCATTTGAAGTGAGGGTCAGAAGAAGGGATGGAGCAGAGCTCGGCAATGAGCTTGTTCGCGATGATGGAGTGGTCGGCTGGAACCCCGACGTCTGTCCAGGGAGGGGAGAAGCCTTCCCTAGACCGAGAGAGTACGCGGCTAGTGTAAAGGTAGACGGCGGCTTGGTAGCAGCTGGCGAGAGTGATGCGGTGAGAGACGTCGGTCAAGTAGTGATTTTGTTGCATTTCGTGGGCCCAGGCGACTGGGTCGAAGCTGCGAATTCCTTGGAGGAGAGCCACATATGATTCCAGGGTGAGCGGTCTTCCTTGCTGCATCGACATTGGCAGGGCTGTTGGTCGCGGAATGGCGGCTGCGATTTCAGAGTCCGGATACCAGAGAGTGTGTACGAAGAATATCACTTCAAGAAGATAGGCGGGACATCCGATCCAGGAGGTTACTTCGAGTCGTTTGAGCATAGCTGGGCCCATGGCCGACGAGTAGAATGGCTTAGAGAGAGCGCCGGGACGTGCGAGTGTTGACCCCATGATTTCCAAACTGAAATTCTGGTTAGTCTTTGGTGATTGAAGGTGGATGTACAATAAATCTTACATCAAGCAGCCATCGACGGCGAATGACTCAAGTCCCTGTAGCATACCCTGGCCGAGTTCGTCTTCAGGTCGGTCCCTGAGAAGCTTCTTCGCGCCCTCAATGTGGTAGCTCCAGGCGCCACTGCCCGATTCAAATAAATCTAGGAGCGCGAGGACGATTATAGTAGCCAGAGTTCTGTCGTCTCTCTGTGAAAGTGGATTGGAGAGGTCTTTGGATAGTTGACCAAGTGTTCGCTGCTTGAATTCCAGAAAGTGTTGGAATGCTTTTGAAGGCGGTCGGTTGGCGCCTGTTGGGGAAATGAAGTTTTCAATGTCCTCGGGGGTCAATTGAGTGTCGGCGGTTAGCAGGCTCTGCTTTGACCAGGGCATTGTGGCCGCTTCTGAGTTCGTCGCGAGTGAGAAATGGAGAGCTCCCATTGAAGATAGAGCCAGTCCAAGAAGCGGCGAGTCTCCGACTAAATTTATAATGTTTCGCCATGGGTTATTCGATCCGGCGTAGACAACGAAGTCTCCCGCCATGCATTGATTATAGTGGTGCAGATAGAATCGTGAAAGTCGTGACATATCTTTGAATAGCGGGTCAACCAGCCCCCACGGTGCTGAAACGTCTTCTGTTGAGTTTCCGCTAGGGACTTGTACCAGTGCGGTATCTTTTTGCTCCGAAAGGTCCAACCCAAGCAGTGAATCTTCTTTTGCAGGTCCAAATATAACAGTATCTAGTGTCTCTTGGGTCCAGGCGTCGGCCTCCGGACTCGACTGAGTCCCGCAGCTGGATTCGTCATTCTCGGGCGAAGACTTCGCGATGGAGAAGAAGTTGAAGCCGGTGGTATTTTGAGGTGCAGTATCATTGGATTCGGAGGCAGGTGGGGATTTCGCATCGCCGTCGGACTTGTTCACATCGTCAAAGGAACGGCCCATCATTTTGCCACGACTGGCAACACCACCTTTGACCCAGACCAAAGGCTTTTGGTAGCCCAAACATTCTTTACCTGCATCTCGGCACTTCCTGCAAGTCGGCTGACCATTATCGCAGATGATGCGACGGCGGCGACAGGTATAGCAACCTTTTGTCATGATCGGCGGAGGGGATCTGGAATTCTCAAGGGGAGTATAAACGAGGCTGGCGACTGCGGAGCTGTTTGACTCGCCATCGCGGTCAGATATTGTCAAATAATTTCCACCGTTCACGCAGTCATTGCTGAACGGGCACTGCAGTTGATAATATGGAGAAATTGGCGGAGTCAAAATGGCGGCGGCGAGCCTCCGCAGACAAATCAGTCATCAGTGCGGGGCTTACTAAGGATGCAACTCCGCCTGGCCAAATCCGCGAATGCTGAGCCGAGCACTTTTGCCTCTCGTTCTACGAGCCCAAGAAGATTCACCATGGTATATTTCCTCTTTGTACGGCAGCTGGAGGTGAGTGCGCATTCAATAATACCTTCCCAAGCCCTTCGTCGATAGATGATCGCTGACCCGGGTACTCCGTAGATCTGGATGACTGCCAGAGTAGGTTCGATGTCTCTGCTGGTCGCAGATCCGCATACTAATTTGATATCGACTCCAGCTCTTGCGAAGTCCTATCTTCCACCAGATGGTTGGCAAGGTTCATCAGCGTGTGCAGCAAGTTCGCCATGGTATCCCTCCGGAACCGTCGCGCACCTCGCTCGAGAGTGATCAAGGTAGGGAGCCTCTCAAGGAGTGGTCCCATGAGATCCCGATGAAATGCTGACCTCGTGATTTGCAGGTCTTGGCTTGAAGAAATTCGTCAACTATTTCAAGGAAGAGATCAAAGACCAGATGAAGGGAAAACCGCCCAACAAGCTGTGATTCGAGAGATCGCTGGCGTTTTTGCATTTTGTTTTCAGCTCTAACCGTATGATACCCAACATAACCCATAATTGGAATTTGTTTTTGCTTTTGCTTTTTTGGCCCCTCTACTCTTTTTTTCCTTCTGAGCTGTCGGAATGGGATGCATTGTCTTCTCCATAAAATGATTGTCTCTCAAAATCAAGACCTCATGTTCCACACACCTTTTCCCGGACCGTGCTGTGCTGTTGTCCCGTGCGACTGGGAGTTGAAATGAAAGTCGATACTCGTAGACTTGGCTACATACTAGGTTACTACCTAAATATTGGAGAGCTGCCCAGTGCCAAAGGCATGGAAAAGGGGGAATGGGTCCGGATTGGCTCCTATAAGAGCGCATAGCGGACGAATCATGTCCAGGCTCTAAAGCTAGTACTCCCATACCTTGGGCTAGAATAGAATTCAATTTCAGTCTTCCGTGAGTACGGCAGTTATTACCACAATCGGCCCAGTGTGTGTCTGCCAGGACGGCAGCGTCCCAAAATTACTAGTGTTCCCTAAGAATCTCTGCCACCCTTTCACCGAAGCTATTTTACTGGTACCTACCTAGGGATTATACAAATGTTGCAAATCTAACAATTTATGGCATTAGGATGTTGTAACTGCCAGTGGGTAAGATACTAAGTTATAAATGATTATATCCGAGTCTCTTGTACGGAGTACTGGCTATCTATGTAGACTACTACTGGCAGAAACACAAGGTCGAGTGCGGCTATGGCGTCGTACGTTAGGAGTACCTTATCCGCCCAAAGAAACCTTGCAAGCCAGGTGAATATTTGGTGAATATTGTAAACAGAAACTCCAGGGGTGGTTCAGGCAGTATCGTACCCCGTACCTGGCGTGAGGAACCGGGGCCCGCTGGCGTTCTCCGGCACCGAACGGAAGATTGAAGAGCGTATCCGTGGTTAGTTATGCATGGATTCATTATAGTTAACTAGTACTCCGTACTGTGTACTCCGTGCTGTACCGGACCTCCAGACTAGTAGATTGGCACAAAACAAATCCAATCAAATGGACAGGCTGGGTCAAGCCAACGCGGCAGTGGAGATTCGGGCCGACGTCAGAGCTGATCTGTCAGCACCACAAAAAAAAAAGCAGAAATCCAGGCACGCCACAGTGACCCAGTTAGGGCTAGTCACCGAAGGCCCGGTTCAGTCGGCTGACAGCAAGGAATTTTTCGAGTCGAGGGGTTGTTCCGAAATCTCCCTCGAGGCAAATCAAGAGGCAAAAGAATGGTACTCTGTACTTTCTGCGTCTGTATTCTTTCGGCGCGGAGTTGGCGCCAATATGGGCCAAGATCGACAGAAAGGATGTGATGCACAATCAATCCAGCAGGAGAGATGCTAAATATGGTTCAGTGGAGCCGATCGATTGGCGCCAAAAATTGAGTGTAGTACTCCGTACTCGTAGTACAGTATGTGCATGGAAGTAAGGTCTCTTACTTCGTCATGAGTGGTTGGATGTTGTGCTTTGCAGGATCTACAAAGCGCAGGATACAGAGTACGAGTACTCTGCAGCTGGTTGAAAATAGCAAAGCTCTTGTAACCCTGGCTCGTAACGGTGGTGGCCTAAAATGGCCCAAAAGGTGACTGCGTGGCCAAGGGAGACAACGGGTGAAACTAGGAGACAGTAGACTAGTCGTGCAGCCTCTTAAAATGGGCCAAATTGGACCAAAATGGACCAAGTGGGTCCTCCAAGCCCCCATTCATTCCTCATTGGGTTTAGCCTTAAACATTCAGTGTTTCCCACTTGCTTTCTCCCTTTCTCTCTCTCTTTTGGCCTTGACCTTGACCTTTGACTCCCACTCTCGCTGACTCTCGACCCTTCCTTCCCTTCATCTTCGACTCTCGTTTTCAACATCAACATCAACCCCTCCACGATCGTTTCCTTTCTCATTTCGAGAACAACCTACATCCCCATCATGCGTCTCGCTCGACTCTCGTTCCTGGCTCACGCCCTTCTCCTGACCGCCGTTGCGGCTCAGTCTGTCGCAGTCACCGACCTCGTCAATTCTGTCACCAGTGATTCCAGTTCATCATCCGAACCTGCTACCTCCGCCGACCCAACTACCAGCAGCTCTTCCTCCTCCTCCTCCTCCACCACTTCTTCTTCCTCGTCATCTTCCGAGGAGCCAACCACTACCTCCGCCGACCCGACCACTTCTTCCTCTTCTTCGTCCAAATCCACCACCTCGGCTGAGAACACCGCAGACAACACCTCAAAGACTACTTCATCTAAGAACAATGAACCTACCAAGACCTCAAGTGAGGATAGTTCCTCTACATCTGACGCCGCATCCACCACCCAGACTCCCGTCGTCGAGACCATCACTTCCTACCAAACGGTTAGCGGCAGCACCGTGCCCCATGTCATGACCTCCACTTCTACCCCCGCCGCGGCAACATCTCCCTCGCTCAGTGGTGATAGCAGCAGCAATTCCAGCTCCGGTGTCTCTGCTTCCGACAAGAAGATCATCATCGGTGTCGTCGTTGGTGTCGGTGGTGCCATTGTCATCGGTGTTCTGGCTATCGTCATCTGGCGTATTCAGAAGAAGCGCAACGGACAGTACAACGAGGAAGATGATGACCTGATGGGCGGCACTGCTGTTGGATCCGGTCCCCGCGAGAAGGCTCCCAGCCCCTCCGCCGGTGCCCAGGGTACCCCCTTCAAGAGCACACTCGACCAGTACCACAACCCTGGTCCCGTCAACGCTGCATCGAACTTTTAAGCCTCGGCTAAATTCGAACAATAAATGCAGTCTGCGACGTTTCGCATTAGTCGAAGTGTAAAAATCTCTTTTTTCTGTACGATCATCACGCAATTTTCAGGCGCTATGGACAGGGTTGGCGAAGGTCACGATCGCGTCTTTTCTATCTTCTCTTTGGTTGCAGATTTCCAATTTTTTTGTCTTTTCGGGTGAACTTCGGCTGCCCCTCACTTTCCTTTTTTCGACATCATAGACTCGACATGCTGTTGTTTCTCACTCCTTTGAGCGTTCTTTGTCCGCAACCTCCACATTCCTTGTGATCCCATCTCTCGATCCTCGCGCTACAATTACCCACGGCAGCTGTGTTCTTCGGCTTTGCCTCGTTATCTCGTTATTTATTCCCCGTGCCGGAGCGCTTGGTTTTTCCCCAGGGTTTTCCGTCTCGAATATATCTATCCTGTTACTTAATACATCTCTACCTGCCCAGTCTCTCACTGGTTCATCTTTTGATGCCCGTGGGTGTATTGAGGTATGTAAACTTTAGCCTTATAGTGAAAAGTTTCATTCAATTCTTGTGTTCCTACATCATCCAAGATCCATCATAACCTACCTAGGTATACTGCTGCTTTGTCTTTCCTTTGAGGATGCTAGCCATTACAAAGAAAAGAATGACATGGGCCATGTGTTGGCTCATCCTAGGATATCTAAGATCTGAGAGATCGGTCCACTGATCTCGAAGATGATGCACATTCTCCACGTGGGTCATTCATCGTAGACTAGATAACCCTATGTACTCGTAGAAATTTGATCTTGATCTGGATTACATATCAAGAGTGGGATGGATTGCCAACAACAAGTCCATGTCCATGAAAAAAGCACTATGGCCATTTACTCTATACACTATTAGTAGCATTAAAGGTCCACTGTCTTCATCATTGAAATATGTAGCCGATTCAGACGTATAAGTATCTATCTCGAAGGGTAATGGAATGTGCAGATCACCGCGTCCGCCCCTGGCTGGCGTGTTGATCCATTCTGCCTCCGCCGCAGCGACGCGCTCCTCACGTGGCTGCCGGAATGCGCGTCGCGCAGTCAACGATACGATCGACAACTTCCCCCCAGCCTCTCACTCCATTTAAAAGAACTCCCAGAAGGCTATAACCTAACCTCACCTAAAACAATTCGAGTGGACCACGTCTCCAGAAACTCAAATCTACATCCATCCCAATTTCCAACTTCCAACTTCCATACTCCCGGACTCGGCGAAACCATAACAGACTTCCATATCCGAACCACGGAACCCACTTTGTCCCAACTTCGTCTTCCAATCTCCAACCTCCAACCTCCATCATGTTCGTGACACATCCCGTTCCTTCCTCGCCAGCCACGCCCTGTCGCCAAACCGGCCATTATACACCGGTGCGACCTTCTCCACTGGGCCAGCGCAACTCCAACATCGCCACACCCCCGTGGACAATGGCCTCCGCGGGACAGTCAAAGCCTGGCATGGATGAGAACCAGTTCTCTCCCGTCCAATTCCCGAACTTCTCCATGCACAGCAACCAGTTTCAGCCGCAAACGCAGGCCCAAGAAGGACAAAAGCAGTCGTCATCAAACATCTTCAGCCCGTCTTCAACCTCGCCCTTCCAGCACCAAGCTTCTGCTCTCATGTCTCCTACCTCCCCCTCGCCCTCCAACAGACCCAAGTTCTCCGACCGCTACTCTGCTCAAATCGCCAACCCAATGAAGAACACCACATCGCTCGCCCGCTCCAAGACACGCAAGATGTTCCTGAACCGCGTCAAGAATGAGCGCGACTCGGGCCGCTTCGAGGCACGCGGCGAGCAGATGATGATGGCAGAGCACATGGCCGATAAACGAAAATGGGAGGAGTCGATGACCCGGGACGTGGATTCCATGACGCAAGGACTCGAGTTTGAGGATGATAATATGCTCCCGGAGCAAGATGCGGACATGCAAGCTCTGGATGAATTCGTCTCCCAGGAAGAGGCGATGGAGATGGCGCTTCAGGAATCTGCGGTATCGCAACCTGGGATGAATACCTCTTTTAGTGATGACGATTATGATGATATCTTCATGGCCCTGCCCGATCCGGCTCAGTCGCAGGATATGGATATGTCGTGAGTAGTGTTTGTGCTTATTGTCGAAAATTTTGTTTGCGTTTCAGCGAGAGCGATTGCTTTTGATGGCGTTTCTATCTGATGTGGGTGATCTATGGATGTTATTATTATTGTGTGGATAGGTAAGGTCTTGTCTTGCCTGCTCTGGCTTGAACTAGTTGTGTGAATATGGCCTGTGGCCTTGTATAGAAAGCAGAATACTAATAGAGTATCTGCGATCCATTCGTGGAACAAAAGAATAGTAATCAAATCGAAATCAAACCATGCTAAATTTCCAATTTACAATTCCCTGGGTCAATCCCAATGGACGCGGGCCTTATTATTTTCGCAATTTTGTAACCAATGACTGGTCCCGAGTGCGTCCACGCTGCTGGAGCAGCCAGCAGCAGGACATTCTAGGAGCCATTAATCACACCATTCAGACAGCAAAAATCATAAATGGTATGCTGGAGTGTATTGGGTATCGACGCAGTTACGTATATGTAAAGTACAAAGCAAGCCGATGAATGTGCAGAGTCTATATCAGGAATCATCTTATTGTTGGGGGCAATCGGGCATTCCCTCGGGCATCGCACCTGCAGCTGCACCTCCAATATCACCCATGAGAGGGTTGGAAATGAGTTCCTCCGGCGGGCTCCCAGCTGCTTGCATCTGTAAAGTATTAGCACATTGGTTTGCTATGTTTCAGGTGCTCCAACGAAAAAATAGACGGCTAGACTTACCTCTTGCATGCGCTCCCAAACATACTCACGGCATTTCGGATCCTCATCCGAGTAGCCCGTCTCCTCGAACTTCATCACAATCTGCTTGACAATGCGTGCTTGTGTTTCATAACGTTCCATATCTGCCGCAGGGACCTTGCCCTCGGCCTTGTTCTTCTCGATCCACGGACCGAATTTACCGTCCAGCTCCTTCATGGGTTCGTAAAGCATTTCCTTATTTGAGAGCTGCTCCATCATCCCCATGAACATTTTAGTGAGGTCACCGCCATCCTCGCCTCCACCCGACGCACCGGCTTCGACAGCCTTGAGTAACTGGGCGAGCATATCTTCCGATAGCCCATCATCCGCAGACGCGGCCTCGGTAGCGCGATTTCCAGAGTCCTGCATCCGCTCCATGGTCCGCTGAATAGCTTCATTGAAAGACTCGGCAGGCTGGTCAGAGTTGGCACCCGATGTAGAAGACGCAGTCGCAGCGGGTGCAGGTGACGGTGTAGCACCACTCAGCCCAGCGGCAGCATCGATACCAGCACCGCTGCCACCCTCCTCGGCCATCACATCAGCAAGTAGTTGTTTCAGGAAGTCCCCAGGCGGGATCCCACTATCCTCGAGCTGTTTGGCAAAGGCGTCGGCACCTCCCTCTAAAGATTGTTGGAAATTTTGGAAGTCAGCTCCTCCAGCTGCACCACTCGGCCCAGCTCCAGCTCCAGTTCCAGTCCCAGCAGCGAGTCCAGCGGCGGCTCCGCCATCACCCATCATACTGGCCATGTTCTTCTCCAACTCTTTCAGGAAGGCATCTTCGTCGAAATCAGCCGGCGCCGCACCGGCGCCGGTGTTGTTGGCCGATGGAGCAGGTGGTGCGGGCTGAGGAGCCTTTGGTTTGGAGAAATCATCTAGAACCTCTGTTGTGGGGGGTTACAGTGGTTAGCATGCAGGTCCGCAGGAGAGTTTGCGGAGCCGACCTAACCTACCATCTAGTTCGTCAAAGTCCGAGTCCTCGTCATCCCTTGGTTGCGCAGTCGGCTGGTTCTGCGGGGTTTCTATGGAAGGTGCAGGAGCAGTCGCGGGGGCGGACTCCTTGTCAGCGGGGACAGAAGGGGTCGCCATGGTGGATTTGACGAGGGGAGAGAAGAGACAAGGGAATCAAGGAATCAAGGAACGGATGGGCTCTCGGAGGCGCGTTTGATGCTGTTGTTGGTGCGATTGTTGTTCACTCTCTCGAGGGCATGTGACACGGCGAATTTGGCGGGGAACCGAAGGGCCGATCGCCGAGATTCAGTGTACTACTGCCTCGCATAGTGCATACTACAATGCCTAGGTATATGATACTCTTTAAAGGCCACAGATATCAGTGTGAATTGATAGACTAGTCTAAATTATGAGTTCTGAGAACGAGTATACTCGTATGGATAGATGAGATACGCAATTGTAAGATCTAATGCTAAGTAAGTGCCGGATCGCTGGGGTTGGTCTAGTCTGGTCCTTGCGCAGTCTCTGATCAATCCCCCGCACGAGGCAGCATTGCATCATTGGATCGCCGCGTGACATGGTCATGCGTGACAGAAGATCGGACTTGCAGGGCAAAGAGTACGAGTAAGAACAGGCCAGCAAAGAGGGCTATAGGAGCAATAATACACTGCTAGCGCGCCCCTGAAAGCCCCGCGGTGAGCAGAACCAGCATGGGGCGGAATGCACCGATACATGTGTACTGTATACGGTTTGTGTATGGTAATATACTGTATTGAAGACACTGAGTATACTTCACATTGGCAAAGCTACAGGGTGTTCTCACTATGTACTTTGAGTACTTTATAAGACGTACTGAGAAATCTGGAAATTACAATACGCCCCGGTATCGGCTATTCGGCGCTGGACGTTGGAGAAAGTTGGAGTCCTACCACCATACCACGAGTTGGTACCTCGTGTCCAGAACCAATGGAGCCGGGCTTTCTCCGCGGGTGGAGGGCATTTTCTCGGGTTTCCTCCTGTTGCTCTCGCTTCCCTCGTACGATGCGACCAGGACCTTGCGAAGTGGCCAACCAATGCCAAGCTGGTGGACCCGTGCCGTCACCCCAGGAGGGCAAAATTGAAAATTTTTCCTGGAAAAGACGAGAAGAGGGGGGAAAAAAAAGAAAAGACAAGAAACGGGGCAAAAGAATAAGAAAAGAAAAGCAAAAAAGAAAAAAAGAAAAAGGCAAAGCGTAACAAGTTCCATAGGCGAGCCCCTCTCTTTCTGGTCTGGTTGGACCCGCGGTGGACAGACAGACAATAGGGATTATTCGTTTAGTCAATCGCTTTACCTCACAACTTCTCTTCCTCCCCCAGTTCCCCCCCGTTTATCTCGAATTCTCTGACTCTTTCTTTCTCCTAATCCAATTTTTTTTATGTCACTCGTCTCTCATTACTCGCACGTCCCTTCCGATCCGTCCTAGCCGCGCGGTTCCTGCGTCTGTTCTTGTTCTGTTCTATTTGCCCCCCTCCACCCCCAAGCCCGTGGTTGTGGCTCGGGATTGCCATCCTGGTCGGAGAAATTTTAAGAGAAGTGCGGCGCGATCACAAAGTAGGAGGACGCGCGCTCTGTCGGGGACTTTCCCACCGTGGCAGGGTCAGAAAGAGAGAAGAGGATTGAGGGAGTGAGGTCCGATCAATAATTAAAGATCTGTGAGATCAATCATTTTCCCAATGGTCTCTATGGTCGAGACCTCCCATCCCGAGCACAATGACACGGTCATGGATCCGGTCGTGCCCAAGTCCGAACCGTTGCCTGACGGTTCGATCAGCTCGAATGTCTCAACGCCGGACCCTGAAGTCGAGCCTTTAAATCAAGAGGCCGCGCAGACTCAAAAGAGAAAGGGTGGTCGGAAACCTGTACGTAACAACTTTCCCAATCTTGCATCGAGATGCAATAAATCCGGGGCCCCGCATTCCTATCACCACAACCCCCATCTTTGACACCATTTCACTCTGGCCTGACTAATCTGCTTTTTCTTATCTAGATATATGCCACCTCTGAAGAACGCAAGCAGCGCAATAGACAGGCACAAGCCGCCTTTCGCGAGCGTCGTACGGAATACATCCGTCAACTCGAGACCACCATCAAGCGCAATGAAGAGCAACTACAGAGCCTCCAACAGAGCCACCGTAGCGCTGCCGACGAATGTCTGATGCTGCGCTACAAGAACTCTTTGCTGGAGCGCATCCTGCTCGAAAAGGGCATTGACGTTCAGGCGGAGTTGCGCCTAAAGACTGGTGCTCCCGGTGCCGCCGCCAAACCGGCTCCGAATCCCATGCCACCCAAGTCGGCGCCAGCTCCTCCGGGCCCCCGTCCGGGACAAAGGCACCCTGCCGGCATCGCCTCCAAGCCCGATGCGTTTAGCATTTCGCAGCGCGAAGGTGCCTATGGAGTTTCATCACCGCAGTTTCAAGCCACCCCCACTTCTCACGTCTCCTCGCCGTCGCATGCCAAGTCTCCTGGCTTCGCATTCCAGGGAGGCGGCATGTCTCCAGTCGGCGTAGAATCGCAGGCCGGACGCCCGCAGTTACTGCCGCAGCCGCGAACCTTCAACAATCAGACTTCGCCGCCCGCTATCAGTATGCCCCATACAGATCCGTCAGATGCCAAGCCACGGAGGCCCGGGCCTGGACGAGTCCCATCAGCATACTACCCTTCTCCTTTCCAAAAGCATTATGATCAGCTCGGTAAGCATTACACTTCTTGAGATCCTCGGGGGACTACTTTTCCCATCCTCCCCAAGAGTTTGGCTAACACTTCTAGAACAAGAATACGATGCCCAAGCAGATATGGTGGATGATGACCAAGATGGATCTATTCACAGTTCATTTGTCCCAGGGTTCACACCTCAATCAGTTGCTTCGGGCTCACACAGCTTAACCGGGTTCAATCCACCTTCTGGCGGAGAGGGTTCAGCCGGAGACTTCGGAAATGCAAACCATCTGCTGGGACAGTATGAACCGATGCTGGACAATGATCCGTTTGGACTGAGCGCCAGTATGCATTTTCCGACCCCATTCAACTATGAACAGAACCATCCACGAAGTTGAGGGGGGAAAAGAGAGAGAGAGAGAATGGAAAATGGAGAGATGACGAGGAGTTGGATTCGGTGTTACTAAAAAGTCTTCTGAGCATTGCCAGGCGTTACTATGTTTTGGGATGCTATTTATCTTATGGATACCAGGTAGAACAATGTACAGTCTATCGAGAGATGAGATGAGATGAGATTAAACTGAGCCCTAAAGATATAAACTACGCAGTAATACTCATAGTAATGTCCAAATCCTAGGATCTATGATGCTGGCAGTGACGCCATGATACCCTAAGCCCTAGCCTGATTCGCTTAGTAAATCGCGCCTAACCGGATTCGTGCTCCACCACAATGGACCTTGGCCGCCTCCTTCCTCCCTTCGCATCTCCATCACGATAGCGATATCAATCTTCATTTAAAAGGCCGGATCTGTTGAGGTTCTGCCTTGTGCCCCTCCCTATCCTCTCCGCGATCGTCGAGTGCCTTCCCAGTCGGAAGGACTCCGCAAGCAGGCGTCATGGCGGAAGCCATTCGGTCTAAGGTACGCTGATGAAGATGAACAAGCTTCGAAAGCTCCCACTCACTCCGGAGCAATTGGGATCGAACAAACGGCAGGCAGGATAGCTAACATCTGCTATTTTTGTCTCTGCAGAACCTTTACGAGCTCCTCGGTAATTTTCATCCTTTGTTTCACAATCTTTCCACTTCTACTGCGCTTTGGGGCATTTCCGATCGCCCGCACACAAATCGCTTCCGGCGACCACCGGCACCACCATCAGCTTCTTCGATATGAATATCGTCCACTAATCATGGGTTTTTTTCCCTATCTTTGCAGGTAACGACCCCGAGCTCGACCCCAACAGACCCCCTGCTC
>JAVMSB010000212.1:0-55303 GCA_031761475.1 Penicillium pancosmium | reverse complement strand
CACCACCACCACCCCCAAATCCAAACGCACCCTCAAAACCCCCCTCACTCGCCGTCCGCCCAGTCCGCCCATATCCCCCATTCGCGTAGAAACTCGGCGGTGGCCCCGTAAACGTTCCCCGCCGTTTACTCAAACCACTGGCAGGTCTTGAACCCGCATAACTCCCCCCACTCGAGTGATGTGCATGGGCGCTGTGGCTACTGTGACTCCCGGCGGGTGTGGTGGGGTGTCTGTGAGCGTGCTGCGTGTGATGAAAGCCATGGTCTCGATCGTAAGATTGGCGCTTCGAGGTATTGCCGAGGACGCTGTAGGCGGCGCTTATCCGGGCGAAGCGTTGGCTGGCGGTGGCGTCTGTGCGGTTGCGGTCTGGGTGGTGTTTTAGGGAGAGGGCGTAGAATTTTCTGTGATGTAGGTTAGTTCGGGTTCGAGTTCTTTATCATTTGTTTGGCGTGGGGAGGATGGGGGTGCTAGCGAGAGTTTCTTGGGCGTACTTCTTTATCTCATCAGCGTTGGCCGTTACGGGTAGACCGAGGGTTTCATAGTGGTTTTGTTCTTTCGCCGGGCGCGAGGCGGTGCTTGTGAATGATGCGGAGAATTTGATGAGGTGTGTTATTGAGTTTGGGTGGGGGGATTGGGAGGTTGTTGCTGTTGGTCGGGGTCGTTTGCGGATTGCTGCGCTGTGGTGGTGGTGGTGATGGGTGCGGAGATGGCGGTGTCGACAGGTTTGGCCGGATGGTGCTAGGCTCGGTTTATGTATAGGGTGAAATATAGATATTGAGGGGCGGAGGGATGGCATTGCCAGGTATTGTGTGCAAGGTCGAGCGTTGTTACATTTGAGGGGGTCGTGTGAGAGTTGGAGAAGAAAGGCAGAGGAAGGCAGAAAGTGGAGCGGAGGTCGGAGTCGGGAGTGTTGGCGGCGATCGGGTGGCGTCATTGCGGGATTGCTTGGGCGGGTGGAGGCAGTCCTTGTTGGGCACGTAGTACTGTGAGGGATTTACAGGAGAAAAAGGGGAGATTATCTTTGTTTCTCTGGAATTTGATTTGATTTATTTTATTATGGATTTTGATCCAAGTAAATTCTCCCTGGAGCTGGAGCATTGCTGGTACCTTAAGGTAGTTCGATCGGGCACATGCACGCTGATGATCAGATTAGATAAAGCCGGCCCTTAGGGTAAGGTACACCCCATGGGAACCCAACTTGAGGTGGCTTAGGGTTTCTTAGGGCCTAGGGTAGAGCTAGCTCATCTCCAACACTAGTACAAACTACTCAGACTACTCGGACTGCGACCTTCAACCCCACTCATACTGTCATCACTAATGACGCCACCTACCTAGAACACTCACCGTGATTCGGTAACCCCTCCATCATATTAGAGAACTATCCCAGTAAGCTAGCATAGAAATACAAATCTCTAGGTATTATAGCTAAGTTTACCTTTCGTCTGGCGTCGCTCTTATGAGTGGCCAGGTGAGACCGGAAAATATTGTTCTTTGCAAAGAAGACATTCCTCGATTTAGAATTTCCCATTGATCGTGTGCTCATCGGGGAACCGAACGAGGTGAAGTGTATTCACACGCCAGGGGAGTTTAGCCCGAATGCCTCAATCTGGCCATGCAATCTTCGTGGAAGGAGGCGGATGGAGGTGCAATTTACATCCCCAGGTGATACATAAGTCCAGATCTACTGTCGATCCATATGGATAGATACGTACTTTTCTTACCTCAAGGCCTGCAGACAATCGAGTGTACTTTTATTTCCAAAGTCAGCAGCCGGAGAAATAACCAGTATACCCCACCTTTCAGCTCCTCTCCCTCTCACGGGTGAATTTGATACATAGAAAGGAGTATTCAATGATTAATGTTGTGTAACGGTAGCCCGTGGGGCATTTCCCTATTTGATTGGCCCTCAACCACTTTGTGTCACTCTACATAATAGACCACTAGCGCTGATCTCGTGAGCTAGTCGGTCTGGTTGGTCGATATCTCAAGACCTCATGAGCGAAAAGAACAACAAAAGAAAAAATGATTACGCCGAATGCAAAGTCCAGATGTTTTACATGTTGTCTAGAGTCTAGGATTGGTGGGATGTCTTGGGGCTTGCTGCCCTTGCGGCGTCGCCGAAAGCTGCGGGTCTCATTTGTGCCCCAGGGCTTCTGCAGGCTTCTGCAGAATGATTCATGACCAGCCGCCATAAATATTCATGCATCCAACAAGGGGTCGCTGCCCCTCAACTTATTCGAGTCTTCATCGAACACTTTAAATTGCAGACCGATCGTTTTTCTCCTCTAAACGAGTTCGTCGCATTCAACTACCCACTGTCCTTTCCTCACCAGCCCTAGTGCTTTTAGTTTACATATCCTAGCACGAGATACTTCGTACATGATTTCATGGACGGTATTGTTTTGATCTACATCTCTTTATTTCTCTTCTCAATTTGTCTACATCATCGCAATTCGACGAGAACATGATGGACTCAACTCCAATATCATACGTCCTACGTAGGCGCGATGAACATGCCTGGCTTTCGGAGCTCTGCTTTTCTCAGAGATCCATTCTAGCAACGGTCGGACTCTCGTTATTTACAGTAAGTACAATGACAAAATTGATTTGTCTATGGATACATCCAACTAAGTGGCTTCGGCTCAACAGGTCTTTCTTCTTTACGGCATGGTGGGTGAATCCGCGCTCTAGAAATCAACAAACCCCACTCTGATATCTCTGAAGATAATCTCAATCATTCCAGAAGCGCTCGTCACGCGAGCTGAGGTCGCGATTGAAAACCGTATGTCCCGAACTAAGCTAGTTTAAAAAGCCAGCATAGAGCTGATCTAGAGATAGGTGAATATTGGATCAGTGTGATGCTCATCATTGGAGCAGTCGCCTCCTTCGTTTCTGCACCTATTTTTGGTCAGTTGGTTAATCAAACAGGAAATATCCAACGGTTTTATCTACTTGGCTTAATACTGGTTCTCATTTCCACGCTATTGTTCACCTTCGCCGATTCCCTGCACTTGTACATCCTTGCTGTGGTCCCTCAAGGTGCTTCTACGTCGATGGTGTTCGTGACTGGACTCTCTATCATGGTTGGTTCAACCCCGACGGAGAAAGCGGGGTATATCTTTGGTTACCTGCATATTCTTGTGGCAACCGGACTCATCTTGGGACCCCTTTGTGGTGGATTAATCTACCATTACGCTGGGTACTATGCTGCATTCGGAGTGGTTCTTTTACTACTTGCCATCAATTTCATATTATGCTCCGCATTAATACACAGATTTACTGAACCAAGTTGGTCAAATGCACCAGAAATTGGCCATGACCCTGATGTTGAAGATTCAGAGATCCCTGCATATGGCTCTGACGGCAAGACAGACGCCTCCAGCGAGACTCTTAAATTGTGGCATCTGATCCGAGAACCTCGGGTTTTGATCTCAGCGACATCCATCCTCGCTTATTTTCTTGTCATATCTGCTCTTCTGAATGTTAGTTGTCACCACCTTATCTGCCTGCGAACTTGCTGACCGTAATATAGACACTCCCAATATTTGTGGCAGACCGCTTTCAATGGGACTCGCTGGGAGCTGGCTGTACAGTTTTACCAGTCACCGTGAATGTCATTCTCGGACCGCTGTTTGGTACCTTGAAGCCATTTCCCTATTCACTGTCGTAAACCTTCGCTAACGCAAGCCCTGGAGGCTTCATAGGGTCGTTTACTGATCGATTCAGCATACGTACACGTGCAGCCCTCGGTTTTGGGCTCGCTACACCATGTTTGATCTGCTTGCGTCTTGTTCAGTGCAACACGATACGGCAGCAGCTAGTTTTCTTCGTGCTTTTATATCTGATTGGTGCTCTTCTCAATGCTGTGAATCCAGCTATCACGGCTGATATGCAAAATACTCTCTTTGAGCTCGAGGAAAGAAGCCCGGGAACTTGTGACAATAATGATGCTAATGGAAGAATGCACAGTATTCATTATATGGCTCAGTGCGTTGGTCTAATATTGGGACCAGTACTCGGAGGTCTCATTGACCACCAATTTGGTTGGGGAGTCATGACCATAGTCCTTGGCGCTGTGACTGGATTTACTGCAGTGGGATTCTGGCTACTAGGACTAAAAGCCATACTATTCTGCAAAGATGATATCGTCGAAGAACGAGAGCCCCTGCTGAAAGGATCTGATGTGCAGAGCTCCTTTGCCACTTTTGACGAGGGAAGTTCCGGAATCATGCACTACGAGACATTTCCTTCGACTATTTCCTCCGGAAAAAGCTCCCTCAAGGGAAATTCAGCCTCGATTCCATTAGGACATCGGTTCGTGACAGCAGCAGAACGCCCAGACCTCTGGCACCCCACACATTCGGACCCAAACCACGGTCTATTTAGCTTTCCACAATGGAGTCAGGGAGCTGTTTTCAAACGATATTATCGTCAGCTGGGAGAGATCGAAGAATTGGCCCGCTACCAAACAATGATTGTCCGAAATTCGGATGAAAGAGTGGTTGCTACCGGTGTATGTACGCCTTTCTTCTGGCCGGAGCTGGCAAGAGCTTCAACTGCCTCACTTTATTCACATGAACTTCCCGAATGCGCTTCCACTCTCCCAGATGGAGGCTGGGAGACAATAGTGACCAGAGGAGTTCTCCAAGCACGAGCACGACAAGGCAAGCTCCCATCCGACGAGACTTCGCCTCTTACTGGGGATCAAAAAAAGGATGAGGCGACGGCATGGCTACCCAATCGACCAAATGCTTTATCAGGGCTGCTGGTTGTTGTAGCAGATAACTACCGAGGTCAACGCCTAGCCGGAATTCTCTATCAAAATTTCAAATATTTGGCTCGTCAAAACAATCTTAAGGCGTTGGTCATCCCGGTCCGACCGACGAATAAGCCTCAATATCCGCACACTCCATTCGAACAATACTTTAGTTGGACCCAAGACGGCCCCTTTCGAAGCGGATTTACGTGGCCAAGCTCGAATACATCTGATCAGCCACTTCCCTTTGACAGAGAGATTCGAAAGCATATAAGAATGGGAGCAAAGGCCGTCAAGCCAGCCATCAGAAGTTTCACCGTGGTCGCCTCTGCCGCGGAATGGCAGCAACGATTCGGAGATAAGCTGCCTTTGGATGCGTTCGCCGATGAAAATGGCAACCGCTGGCTTCCAGGGGGCAAATTGAATGGGTTGCTGTTGAAGGATGAGAATCAAGCTACTCCTTTGCGATGGGATGCGAAGCGTCACGTTGGTATATACTCGGAGACGCATATGTGGATGTGGCACCTGTTGTAATCATGAGCGCGGAAAAATTTCAAATCCAATAAATTTGTGCTACTCTTTTCGCTTGCTATGATATTTTCTCGACCTTGAATAAATACATATAGTATCCCAACATTGCTATATTCAGTGGGGAAATCTTCTTACTATCTGGTGTCCAACCAAGCCCGTACATGAAAAACTCCTCCTCTGGTTGGCAATGCTTTGCAGGTTTGCTTGCCAGTCAGGTTTATTCAACGACCTTGATGCAAACCTTGCCGATGTGCGTTCCAGAAGTTAGAAACTCAAATATTTGCTGGGTAGCTGATATCACAAAGCCAAAAATATGAGTTGGTAATCGTGAAAAATCCGAACCGATGCGAAAAAGAAGACTCACAAATCCTCAAAATTGCGGGCGTGACGCCCTGAGATTCTCTGACAAATCACATTGTAACCACCACCCAACAACAATTTCTAGGGAAAAACATTTAGTTGCTACGTGAGGGTTTTATAATCTGGGCTATCTTTTGGAGTCAACAAATTTCGTTCTTCTGCGCGATTTGCATATATCCTCATGCAATGAAACCCTGCAAGTTGTGGTAGGAACATAGTTTGTACAAGTGGTGATCACAATTTCATAACTTATCTCGCCAAGCTGCTGAAAGTCGGTTTATGCTGTAGCCTGTAGCCGATGGGTGTCGTCTGGGTAAAAGAGGGCAAGTGAAAGTCTTCTCCTTTTCCTCAGATCATACGATACTAGAGCGATACTTGATAAGCAACAAGGGTATACAGGCCAGAGCTCTCTAGGGTTTGCGACATTCTGTTTAGTTTGAGAAAAGCATATCTCTCTTTCTCCCGGATTTGCCACAAGCCAACACATACATCTATATGCTGTCGTCATTTGCTTGGCTCTGGTGCGCCTAATTTACAATCCGGGCTGCACTTTAGTTATCGTGCCTGACTTTAAGTTTGAGGCCGCCACGCCACAAATTCTAGACAAATATCAAAACGGGGCCTATGCGTGTTTTTGAACCGAATAGAATAGAAAATTATCAATTAATCTCTCATGGTGTCCAAATTAGGGGGGTTCGGATCTACTAGTATTAAATGATCACCATTGGCCAAGTGCCTTCAGCTTCGTGAATGGCCCTAGATCCCATACGGAGAGACAAGTAAAAACAGACACAGACACTGCGTGTGGTATATTATAGCTTTTCATATCGAGGTTGAATTCAGCCTCATAGTGCATATTTAATTTTCGCGTAGCTCTCAGAAATAAAATGTACAGTAATCATCTCCAGGGCTTGTGGCTAAAAACAAATTTAAGGCCAGCCCTAGCCATAGGGCGTCCGGGGCAGGCCGCAGCAACCCCTTCCCTATTGGATGGGTCTTAGATCTCTTGTTGTCTTCCCCCACTTCTTTTAGACCGCATTTTTGGGCATTCCATCAAGATGGAACTATGATGGTTGTCCGTTTGCTTCCTGCTGCGGTCCAAGCCTCCAACAAAGCCCCGCATCACCGGAACAATGACGCTCTCGGAATATTTAAATATCTCCAGTATTCCCGCTCTAGATGAGTATTCCATTCACACCTACAAGACCCAAAATCTCCAGCAAACTCCAAGATTTCAAAGTTCAAATCACAACTACCTAAGCAAACGAAATGATGCACGCTAATAAAGCTATTTTGGCCACTTTCCTGGCTGCATCTGCTACATTCGCTGCTCCCTTCACCCCTACTCCTACCGCTAGCGCCACTTCCACTTCCACTTCTGTTTCCACGGCATCCTCCGACTCCGACTGGACCATCCAAGGCCTTGTCCGAGAATGTACCGACGATGACAGCTCTTGTACCTGGACTTTCGGTATCTTTGATGGTGCCGAAACCACTGAGTGTACCTACATCGTCAATGGTCCTGATGTCAGTGGAGGCCCTACTCAGTGCGGCGACTTCACCATCACCAGCAACTACGGTATTGGAACCACTCCATGGACGCAAATGTCTGTTGTGCGAGATGGGTTGATCATTTACCCTGCCTACGACGACAATGTCCTCGCCAATCCCCCAGTTGCCGACTTTACTCAGGCTCCCCAGCCAGTTTGGACTCCTTAGAGCGACGGATGAGTAAGAGAGGCAATCGGAAATAAATCAACTCGTGGCAGCGACTAAAAAAGACATAGCCTTCTCCTGGTGCTCACTTGACGATCAAATTTGCATTATTTCTGGTGAATTGGGGTCTAGTCTATTAATTAGAGTTTAATAAATTTCGCGATGTTCTTCTATTATCAAACATTTTGCCAAAGCCATGTTATTAGTAGGTCCCCTTACCTCTTGTAGTATCGCCGATGCTTATCTTCCAAGGTGCTCTGCATCAGGCCGATTGATGGACTCAGCTCGGTTTCTCTTTTCGGCGACACCACCCCACAGCACAGTCTGCCCCGGCAACTTCTACATGCTAGATGGACGATATATAGAAACTGAAAGTTATAGCATAATTAATAATTTCCGCTCATCATAATTTTCGCTTTCCCCCTTTATTTGGCCTCGTAGGGATTCAAAAATATCCCAACTCGTCGTGCTCTGATCAGGATCATATCCTCCTGTGACGACTCAATCGTCAAAGTGGGTCCATTTCTTATCCCGAAACGCTAGCTAACCCTACATCATTGACGATCCATGGATGTTAGAGTAGAACAATCGGCGTCAAACAAACACCCGACGAATAAAGATTGCATGAAAAATGTCTTAGTGTGAAACTTGAGCAAGGATTTGGACGGGGTCAAGCTAAAAATGCTCAAGATTCTATGTTGAAGCGTACCATTCCGGCATGTCAGTCGTCATCTAGCCCGTGCCCGGGTGGAAGAGGGCGCTTTTTCAATTTCGAGGGTGACTAATCGGAATAAAGCACTGTCTCTGAGGCTCCATCAAATTGGAATAAAACTGAAATTCACAACATATTTGGCTACTCCGTATTACAGCCTTGGAACTGCCATTTGAGCATATTTCTGAATCGATGGGTTTCCCGAGTCCAGCTAGATAAATGCGAATTCTTGTCATCTTGGCTTTCTCTAGGAAATTGTTTATATTGGGCGCTTGTAATATAGATTTGAATTACTCAACATTGAATTTAGAAATGACAAGCTTTCTCCCGTGATAACTAGGACGAACGTCACCAAATTACGTACGTGCCCCTTAAACGACATCAACTGTTCTGACCCACCTGGGCACTTTGATCGACAGTCGGCACCTTCGGATATCTTATTATTGACCCATGTCTCCCAGTTATATTTAGGGAGTTGACTCAAAGGATTTAAACAAAATGATTCTCACTCGCGGTTTTCTCGGTTCCCTGTTGTCCTCATCGGCGCTGGGTCAAGTTCATCATTTTTATTCTGGAGTTTTCACCGGAAGTTCATTGTATGGAGTTGAATTTAACGAAGCGTCTTCTAAATTGAGCGTCATTTACAATGGAACTCTTGATATCTCAAGTTCCAAGTGGATAGCCACGGATGTCAGTCTCGTGGTGAAAAAACATCGCTACGCCATGAACTTGAATATACTAACACTTAATAACAGAAGAGCAACAGAAACATCTACATTGCAAACGACAATACCTACGAAAGTTATGGGATTGGTAGGGGGTACTCGCTAGCCCACAGAGGAAATGTTTCAATCTCAGAAAAATGTTTGAAATAATCGCGAGACTCAATCTATATGCAAGCGCTAACTCTCACAGGCAATAATGTCAATTATATCGTTGCATCAAATGCTGAGCCTTTCACTGTTTTCGGTGCACCCTATTCAACTGGCTGTCCTGGGCAGGTCATCAAAGTTGGCTCTTCAGGAACTTTGGAATCAGTGGAAACAAATATTACATACAGCAGTGACTCCGGAATCCATGGACTTGCACTCAGCAGTGATAGCCGATATATCTATTCTGGCGACGACATGGGAAGTTCTATCTGGGCCCATTCATACGATGAAGCAACCACCAGTGTCACAACGCTTCAACGACTAAATGTGACCGGAAACCCAAGGCACCTCGCGGTATCGCCACAGGGAACATTCATCTACGTGGTTCTCGAACAAAATAATCAGCTTGCCGTTTTCAACCGTGATAAAAGAAAGGGCCTTATCAGTGGAAGAAATAAGACATTCTCTCTTCTTCCCTCAGGTAAAACCACCAATCCCTTAAACCAGACAAGTTTTTTTCGAATGCTCATTGTTTTAAATCTCCAATCAAGGCTACTCTAACAGCTCTCTCTACTGGTCTGATGAAGTCATATTCTCCGTCCCGCAGGAAAAAGGGAAGTACCCCAAATATTTGTTCGCCACTGTCCGTTCCAGAGCATCGACCGACCCCGGGTTCGTGGCTGCATACTCGCTTGATAGCACCACGGGCGCTATCAGTGATTCGTTGTTCATAGTTCCCACAACGGGATCTGGCGGTGCGTCTAATTCCATAACCCCTGCAATTTTCTCTGAGGAGTATTTCGCCATCGCGGATGCACAGGGGAATTTTATTGAGGTTTGGAAACTGGGAGAAGGCGCTACTACAGCTACAGTTGTGGCCCATCTAGATGTTGCCGATAGCCCTGCTAATTTAGTTTGGATTGATTGAGTCAGTTCGTCTTCTTGGGAATATGCAAGGATTTCCTTGTTGTTAAATTATACCCGAGAATCGCGAATTTGTTAATAGTCTATTTCATCCGGCAATTTTGGTCTTGTTCTTGGTCTAAATATAATGGAAACGAGAGTAAATTTGTTCTGTGATTCTCTAATTGATACAAAAAAAGAAAATAGTGACGGAAGCGGACCAAGATGAGATGAAACTAGATGATAGATGGTGATGGAGGGGAAAGCCCTCAGATCAATAGCTGCTACTACTACTGCTACTACTACTGCTACTACAAAGGAAAGACACAACATGAAAGCCACAAAGCAGTGTAGGATGACAAAGCCACAGGCTTGAGGCCCCAGGGCCTCGTAGTAGTACAGTAGAAAATAGATACTGGAAAGGATGAGGAGCAACAAAGATAGATGTCGAGCAAAGATATTGGTGATAGAGAATTGGTGATTGCATGGATGAAGCGGGCTACTGGTCACTTTTGGGAGCCCCTTTTATCAAGGCCTTTAAATCATTGTTCGTCTTCTGCCGTATGCCAAGAAGCTCTTTATCAACCTCTTGGAATTCCCCTCCATACCCTTCTGCGAAGACCGACCGACAAAAGAATCCCAAAGCGGATACAAGATCAAACATTCCATTTGCATAATTTTCATGCGCCCTGGCCTCCATTTCAGCCGTACTCACAATTTTGGGGATCCAAGTTCGTTCTGGGTTGACCTCTTGGGCGATTTTCAGAATCTTTTTCTGGGTTGTCACGATATCTTGGACAAAAACAGCTCGGTTTTTGGCATCCTCCAAGTGGCATAAAACCTCGACCACGGCTTTTCCTCTTGTGGTTAAGGTAGTTGTGCTGAAAGGCCTGTCTCCGCCATCATACAGGTGTGTTTCCCCTCCCTTCAGGATCAGAAAGAAACCAAAGGCAAGACTCCAATCCAAAAAAGGTCCATTACGGATCAAACTGTATGTGAAGTTTGGATTTTTCTCCGCTGTTTGTTGAAGGACGTCGCACAATTTGATCTTGGAGTGATAGACTGGTAAGGCAGCGGCTTTCGGATTGCCAATGTTCGCACTGAATTCAGATGGAATAAATCTACGCACTCCAGCCTTCACTGCACCCTCTATCAATGGAAGCTGCGTATTCATTGCATTAGTTGTCAGGACAGATACCACGGCATCTTGATGAGCCAAAGCCGCAGTCAAGTCCGGCGCCGAGTCGTAGTCTACGCGTAAAACTTCGACAGATTCTGGGAGCTGTGGCTCGGATAAATGACGCGCGAGAATAGTGACACGAAATCGTTTGCTCCCGACAACAGCTTTCAAGATTGAGGATCCCAGTGTGTCAGAGGCCTGGACAGGAACTATAAGCTTGAATCACGCAGGTATAAGACTCGAATTCAATAACCCCTGCGATGGCAACGTTGCTGATGACTTCCATTTCCAGATGATGGATGTTGTTCAGTTGAAGGTGAAAAGCAACTCTTTGGTATTTGGCGATGAGCTAGACTCTATAAAGCATGAGAAATAAATAACACAGTAAATATGCCGCCGGGTAAACTGGGTATGCGGGGTGCGAGTGCGGGTGCGGATGCGGGTGCGGAGGCTTATCCAAAACAGGCCTCATGCATCAATGCTACAGAGACATCACTCTCCACTCTTCCACGCCTCCACACAACTTGTATTATTTAAGTATTGGCCTCCGCACCTGCACCCGCACTCGCATGGACTGCTGCTCTTCGTACTTTAGCCCTGCTAGTTGCGCACCCGGGAGCGATTGCAATAATGCCAACTGATCGGACATGCCTTCGCTGTAGCAAACAAAAACGGAGATGTGACAGGATTCTTCCCCACTGCACTTTATGTCGAGGGTACGATACCAGATTCTGAGCCCACAAAAGATGCATATTAATAAATCAAGACTGAATAAGCGCTGTTTATATGGAGCTCCGGCGGCGGCCCCTCGCCTGCTACCTGTGCCAGACTGGTCCGAATTAACACCCATCAACTTGCGTCACACTCTAGAAAGTCAGGTTTCCTCAATCATCGGCGATGGACTGCGACTGCAGGAGGCTGCTGCTCTTTATTTCCGAACGGTACACAGTTGGCTCCCTATCCTGTCTGAGGCTAGGTATAATGCCCGGTTGGCCAGTGTGCGTGTCAAGATTGGGGCTACCCCAGCCAACTTTAATCTTTTGACCCTTTGCATGTCTTTGGTCTGTAAAGAACCTGTAGCAGCGGACATTAACGAGTCGACCCGATCGCTCTATGCTTCATTGAAAGGTTTCGTGACTCTCTTCGAAACAATGGGCACAAACTCATTGGAAACGCTACAGAGTCGAATTCTCCTAACAATGTTTGAGATCGGCCATGCATTTTATCCATCTTCGTATATCTCTGCCGCAACTAATATACGCGCTGCATTCAGCCTTGGTATCAGCCCTTTATGCGAGGATTCTCTTACAGTCTACCGTGACCCACAGAAAGCCCAGGAGGCCCGGAATTCGTGGTACGCAATATTGATAATGGACCGGTGGGAATTCACCTTTGAAACAGACTTTAGAACCAATTATGCTAGAACAACATTTCGAGGTAGCTATGTCTCTCTAGAAAATGGCCAGGCACCCAGTGCTCGAACCCCTATGGTAAAACCCCTTGCAAGTATTTAACTATGACTTTTCCTGATTTCTTCCAAAAATTCCAAAGATGCTCAGTGTTAATCAGGAAGAAGACTCACCAAGACTTTGCCAACCTGGAGCGAAATCCATTCACCAAATTAGCCCGCGCATCACAGCTCCTAGACCAGGTTCTAATTCACGTACATGTGACTCCACCGCATGGTCGCTTTGACGGTGTTGAAGCGCTCGATATTCTCATATCTCTGACCTCTTTTATGGCCACTTTTCAAAGCAGACAATCTACTTCACAACCTCTGCTG
Organism: Penicillium pancosmium; assembly: GCA_031761475.1. Classification (NCBI taxonomy): domain Eukaryota; kingdom Fungi; phylum Ascomycota; class Eurotiomycetes; order Eurotiales; family Aspergillaceae; genus Penicillium; species Penicillium pancosmium. Next base: position 42,490 of record JAVMSB010000212.1, on the reverse strand, counting down.
GATAGCGCACTAGCAATATCTAGGAGGTAAATACACCCAGCCTACCGTAAAAGCTTCATGAAACAACCGCTTATTCGGACTCCAAATCAGTGCCATGCTGGAAGCATTGGAACTCGGTTCTCATATGGATATACCAGATAACTCTGATTGTGTCACAAAAGCTGTGAACATTCTTAGGTCGCTAGTCTGCGAGTTTGGACATGGAGGGGAAACATCTCCCCCACTTGATACGGCAACTCTATCCGTATTTCTTCCCCATTTTCTATTCAAAGCGGCGCTGGCATATCTTAGTGATACTAGGTTATCGGAGGGAATTGAGCCTAAATCGTCCATCCAACCTATCAAAACAATACTACGCCATCTAGGAACGCGTTGGATGGCTGCAAGTAGGGAACCCACTCTTAGCAAGTTGGGTGCGAACTTCACTGACTCGTATAGAACGATACCTAGAAAAGATAGAAATGGTACAAAGAAAATGTGTCATACCGAGTGAAAACGATAGAATCTGAGGAATACACGGCAAAGACTGCAATAATTCGAGCCTGGCTTTCTTCTAATTTTTTAAGGAGATATGAGCGTGAGTATCCGCCTTTCGCATCTGCCTTTTGGATGCATCGAAGAATGGTGGTCGGAATTTCATCACCACTCCCAACTAGAACCAAGTATGAATAAGAGGCCGAGTTATGATTTCGTTCATTTGTATCTAATGTTATCCAAAACCGGAATTTCCTCCAGAATATTTTTGCCTGGACTAGATAAATGTATTGGAACCCCATTCTTGGGGTGTTCCATACCCAAGCCCTAAACGCCTTTCCCCGTTTCCCCGACATGATAAACATGCAAATTATTGGACGCCGTAAGATGGAAGCAAATCCTTATATGAATGACAATACTCGCTAATTCTCTCGATGTGTACTTGGAAATAATTGAACCAAAACATTATTCACTTTGGGGCCTGGGGCTGCGGCAGCGGTTGTTGTTGTCCGACATCAGACACTCGAGGTCGCTTAGGATCGGTGGGACTCGCAGCCTGAGGAGCAGCGGTTGGGTTGGAACCGGGTGAAGCATTGGTAACGTCACTCAAAGGTGGTCGCTTTCCGTTCATATTTTGCGGCGGTACATTCACTCGGTTCATGGCCGCGGCGTTGGGGGTGGCTCTTGCCTCAATGTTGGTTCGGGTCAATGGTCGAAATGTCGAGGTCGAGGGACCTCTGGATAAGGGACTGCCAGCTCCGCCCGCGGCACCTCCAGGAGCACCGACCCGTCGTTGAAAGTCGGTGGCAGGGTTGACGAAATCTCGGGAGTTGTTGTTGGGAGCAGGAGAGGCATTTGACAGCATTGGCCTAGAGATAGGAACGCTCTTGGTATGATCTACGCCAGCCGTCTTTCGGATGGATGGGCTCTCGGCATGGGGATCGAATTGGCTACCGGGGGCAGGACCAGCATTAGGGTTATCACGCAGCATATCTGCTACACGGGCCGAAAAGAATCCCACTGATTGAGTCCCAGTTGGTGGCTGTTGGTCTTGGGTTAAACCTGCCGTAGGTTCCGTTTTTACTGGTGGCTGCCCGTTAGGGTTTTGAAAATTGGTGCCAGGGGTAGGGCGTACTTGAGGCGGCCCCCCGGGTCTCGAATTTGGCACATTGTTAGGAGGTCCATTCGGGGCCATAGGTCGACCTTGAGCAGGCATAGCTGAGGGGTTGGGTCGGCCATTTGGGGGCAGGGGTTGTCTGGCGCCTTGGTTCCCCGGATTCCACCTCTCTGGCTTCGATGGCGTAATGGTATTGTCAAATCGTGCTGCTGGAGGTCGTCTCGGAGGTTGCGGGCGATTCATAGGGGTTGGCGGCTGCTGCTGAGCTTCCGCTTCTATTGTTATCTCGTCGGGATTGCCCGTTGTTCCCACAGCGAAATCGGCTTCATCAAAGAGATCACCTATCGTCGTTAGGAAAGGAGGAAATCGACCAGTATTCCGATACTCACTGCCAAATTCACCATCCCCGTCGAAGCTAGCGCTTGCCACTGCATTGCTGCTCTTAGCAGGTTCAACGGGGCGCGGGGGAGGCAAAAGATCATCCTCTGCCACTCGTTTTGCGGGAGGTGCTTGGGGCTTGGGGACAAAATCCCGGTGTCGGTGAAGTTCCTCAACATCAAATCTGGCCTATATTGAAGATGAGCTGAACGGCCACCAAGATGATAAATCAAGCCGCTCTTACCGGTGCAGATTTCACTTTGGTGACCTTTGCAAGATAGTCCTTGTCATAAACACAATTACCGAGCACATTTCCAAAGTTTCTTAGTGAACGTTTCAATGCATCTGTTGTTGCTTCTTTCTTTGATTTCTCGAAGGCTGCCGCTTTGCCTTTCGCATTCTCGATATGACCATAACCGATATCCTAGAGATGGTCAGCAAATGTTTGCAACAGGATTTTGGTGATCATAAGAGAGGTACACACCTCGTGATACGTTCCATCTTTAAGTGTGACCCTCATAACTACCGACAAACCCATCGTGATTCGACCACTGTTTTGGTTCTCATCGATCTGATTTGTAATCGTTAGCCTCAAGATTGCCCGGCTCGATAAAGCAGGTACTGCCATACAAAGTCAATGTCAATCTTCTGGATTGAACTGGACCAGCCATTGAATCCAAAAACCTCATTGGCGAGGTTGATACACTTGTCGGCAGAAAGATAGTGCACTTTCTGGCCTCCGGCACCTGGCCGATTGGAGATGTATTCCGGACCCAGCTTCTTGTCCAGTCGCGCTTGAAGGGTCGCAATATCTTGTGCTGTGTACTCGCTTATGCGGCGCTGAGGTTCCTCGAAGGGGTTCGCGGTGGTGGATCGGGCGTTTGGCATCCCGACGGATGCGGGTCCACCGCGATGTTGGTCGCCAACACTGGGGTCAAATCGATCAGAGGCCGAGTCCATTCGGAAGCGCAAGGAATAGGAATTTGGAATTCAAACTGGAGATTTGGGAATTGGGATTCTCACGCTGGCATATTGGGGTGTTGTGGTGTTGATTTGGGGGAAGTGGAGAGGGCGTGTTCAACGCGTGTGAGAGACGCGGGCCATCGCGATGTCACATGTTGATAAGCGCCTTATCTTACAGGCAGCCACGGGATCCCATCTGGGACTGGACTATAGTGGTCGGAACTAGAAATTCTAGATTTATGAGTTTACGGACTATTTATATTGGAAGTTGAATATGCGATGTTCATTTCTCATCCTTGAATAAGCAATATCTATTCCTTAGACCCGAGGTTGAATCATTGAACAATAAGGCTTGCGCTGGGCACAAGACCTAATTCCTTTAATGTCTCGCCGAAGAACTCCGAGTTCCAGGTCTTCCTAGGGAAGGTCTGGGTGAAGCTTTGAACTTCGACACCATCCTCTTGCTTGAGAGCCGCAGCAACCTCGAACAGCGTTGTCGTAACAGGAAGTCTTTTCATGATGTTTCCTTGGGGAGTTTGGAAACGTAGGCGAGTCTCGTTGTGTTCGGATGCGGGCTTGGAGGTGACTGGGCCAGAGGCTGGGGTAGGAACTGAGGCGGGCTGTTGAGGAAGAGCCTTGCCTTCTCGTTCGGCCTTTGCCAACTCGGCTTTCCGGCGTCTCTCCTCTTTATCCGCCTGGATCTGTGCCTGAACACGCTTCTTGGCATCGATCTCATCCTGCTTATCCTTCTTCTTCTGGGCCGCTTCCTTCAACCTTTCCTTCTTCTCCAGGGCCTCTTTCGCGTCTTGGCTTTCTTTTGTGGCCTTCATTCGGATTTGCTGCGGAATTTGTCAGCGAAGCCATACATCTCGGTTCAGGAATGCCACTTACTTCGTTTCTCTTGTCATCAGCCTTGTCCTGCACCGATTGCACGGCTCTCTTGGCAGCAAGTCTCTCTCTCAGTTCCTGTAGCTTCTGCTTCTTCTGGTCCTCGGTCAAAGGGGCGATCTCCTCCGTGGACTCTGAGAAATCGACGTGTTGGGACTTGGATGCGTGGAACTCGGCCTGTGCCTGGCTTCGGAACTTTTTGCCACAATCATTGCAGACCAGGCTGCGAGCTTCCTCACCGGGCTTCAGAGCCGGGCCCTCTTCCTCCTCAGCCTCTTGCGCGGCCTTGATCTCATCCAGCGGTGTGTCTTGGTTTTCCTCGAGCCATTCCAATGCCCCTTGCACTAAGTGGATTATTAACAAAGGCAACCAAGATGGTGTTTATCGGTAGAGAGGGACCCACGGTTTCCAGCTTTGGCAACGGCTAGTTGGGCTCGCTCCTGGTCGAAGCCCATCTCAATGAGCTGATCAAGGTCGGAGGCCATGTTTGGTGGGGTACGGGATCGACTGCGGGGAACCAGAGTGTGGCAGAGAGCTAATCAATGATAATTAAAAAAATATCCTATCGATGGATGGGCGTCAGTCTGAGTGATAGTACGTCAATCGACAAAGGGCGATGCAAATGTTGTGATGGTGTCGGTGAGTGGGAGCTTAAGAGTTTCGGGTGACGTATCGTCGAGCTGCGAAGGCGGCGAGCGATAAGTGCGGGTCCGCGGGAACCTGAGCTGCTAAGGTACTACTTAAGGTACTATATTCTTTCAATGAATCTTTTCACTTCTTTGAAGCCTGGAGGTTTCTTTCATTAATACGCAGAAAGTCCAATTTAATATAGTCTACTTGGAATTCAAGTTGCGCACTGGCAGATTTTAGATTCACAACCCTCACAGCCCTGGAGCATGATGATATACTCCGGGTCCGAGTCGATATATCTAATACTACTAGCAGTACTAATACTGGAAGACGCCAACTGAGTAGATGCAACTACCAAAGGGAAGGATTGAACGAAAACAAAAATGAATCAATTGTTGGTAAGTGAAAATCCATCTCCTAGTACTAGTAGACGACAAACGCTTACAAACGACAAAACAAAGAATGCGAGACAACTAGGCCGCAGTAGTAACTATTCTGGGTTGAGTAACTTGAGTTTATATTGAGCAACTCACCTAGTATTTAAGCACTAGACGATATAGTAGTAAAGATCTCTAACCTTGGAACTAAATCTGAAGCATATCTGGGGACCCGGTTAAACTGATACTACTATTACTTAGTACTGTAGTGCTAGTCCCGTTGCACATGCTGCCAATGGGAGGCCGGAAGAGTAAGACAACAAGTTGGATTGGCTGGATATGTGCTGTTCCTGACTAGAACTTAAATGCAATTGTATACTAGTCCTACCTAGTATACTCACCACAAGGGTATATTTATCATCACTCAAGTATACTACATACTATCTCGTTGAATGAAACCCCACTGTGGAGGTTCACATGCAGTGATAAGAGGCTCACCACCGAGGCTGCCTCCAAAGAACTTCAGAATGTTTGCCGAAATAGTTCTCCCCCACTTCGCCTCTAGACTTCTCCATTAAACCTTTCTAGAGACCCAGAACAGTTACCCAGTTACCAAGTCGCTGTGAGTCTGTGATAGCAACACCGTGACATCACCTGATCCGCTGAGTCAGCCAACCACCCGCGCCTCAGGAGTTGATTATTGTCCACTCTGGGACTCCCTTGACTCGATAACCACACCTTTATTCACCTCACACCTCTCTTTCGCAATCGTATCTCTGTCGCGGGATCCTAAGCCACCGCCGAATACACATACCCCTCGCCCTAGCCCTATTTCGCGCTTACGATTACCATGTCTGTCGAAATTGACCCCCCCGAGCTGGGTTTCAAACGTAGGTGCCTCGACCTCGGCCATACGGTCCAGACCTCGAACGACCTCGAAAACTAATTCTCGGGGATAAACAGGCCCCTTCAACCAGGAAGTATGCCAGGTCCTGCGTTTGCGCAACGCTGGTCAGGAGTCGGTTGTCTTCAAGGTATGCCCACGTTTCCTTCCCCTCGGCATTTGTCAGGCACGAAGACAGCTGATTCCGTCTCTTTTCTGCCCTCTAGGTCAAAACCACTGCCCCCAAGCAGTATGTAATCTTCCTATATCGACCGCGCGATTTTGGTACAGTCTTCGATATCTAACTTTCTTTTAGCTACTGTGTGCGCCCCAACTCCGGCCGTATCGAGCCTGGCCGGGCTGTCGAGGTCCAAGGTTCGTTCCCCTCCCGATTGCCGATATCTGTGAACCAAAACTGATGGGGTTGAATAGTCCTGCTGCAGGCTCTGAAGGATGAGCCCGCCACAGACGCGAAGTGCAAGGACAAGTTCCTGGTCCAGTCCGTGGCTGTGACGCCTGACATGGAACACGCCAATGTGACCTCAATTGTATGTTGTTTGAACAGCCTCGAGATATTCCCCTGATCCTGATGCTAACGCCCATTTTCACAGTTTGAAAAATCCCCCAAGTCCGCCGTGGTAGAGCGCAAGATTCGTGTGACCTGGCTCGCTGCGGATGCTACTCTGCCGGAATCAAAGGGTAACGACTCGGTATGTTTTGCTGTGGGTACAGACATATCTCGCACCAAACTTACCTCTATACAGGTCCTGGACGAAGAGCCTCCTTCTTACAACTCCCCTGGTGGAAACTTCGAAACGCCTGCTCCTGCCGCCAAGAAGACCGAGCAACTGTCCCCCGTTCCCGCCCCCGATTTCTCCGAGAAGCCCAAGTCCGAGTCTCCCCAGCCCTCCGAACCTGCCACTACATTTTCGAACGCCAAGGCTGCCGTGGCCAGCGTACTTCCTTCGAGCGATGAATTGAAGGCGCAGCTTGCAGATGCCAATGCGCAGATCCAAAGGCTGAAGGACCGACTGGCGGACCAGGGTCTGCGACAACGCAAGACAGGTGGCGATGCCAAGGCAGCTCCAGCGGCCATGCAACAATCGCACCAACAAAGCGAGTCCGGCGTACCGGTCCAGATGGTCGCTGGGCTTTGCCTAATCAGTTTCCTGATCGCCTACTTCTTCTTTTAACCGCGCTTGTGTGTGACCTATGATCTATTATGTCCTTGGTATCCGTGGTGTTCTATCATGCCTCTGATCACGTCTCGACGTTCCTCCCATCTAACCGCGCGTGTCTCTTGAAGAGCCTGCCGCTTTGTTTCCCAGCATCAGCCTTTTTCTTGTGTCTTCTTACAACCTTCTTCCCCGGTATCCATATTTCCTTTTATTCCACCTCCGTGTTTGGCTCTCGGCTTGCAGCCTTCGAGGCGCTTTGTCCCCCGTTCTTTTCTCTTTCTCTCTTCTCTTACCTCCTCACCCTTTTCCTTGTCTTGTCTAATATCATGTTACGATGAACGGACTCAGCGTCTTCGATTCTTTTGTGTGATAAACGATGATCGAGCCCTCGCGAGATAACCTATGTGCTTGCTTCCTGTCGGATAATAGATGACGTGCTACTTGATGTTGCTGCAGGTGGTTGTTTCTCGGAGGGTCTTTGAAAGTTGAGCTTTGTGTTTTTATTGTCAAATCTATCCATATCCCAAAAGCAACTCGGACTCGCCTTTCTTCCCAGTAGAAGCCAGTGCAAGCGCACCCTTGGAAATAATGGAGTAATACTACAACGCCAAAAAAATGCTACTAGTAGGCCCGAAAGAGAGAAATGTTCTTTTTGTCCCAATTGATCACGTAGATATTCAGTATTAAATACTGGCACCATACAATCGAAAGTAGACTAGTCATAACACAAGCAGTAACCTCCCATAACGCCAGCAGCGGGGAAAAAAAGAAGACACGGAAACGAAAATCTATTCTAACACTGAATCTCACTCTCTTTCCACCCATCACCTTCCTCGCCGCCCGGACCCGCCGAAGCAGCAGAGATACCCTCGCCTCCACGCCCAGTAGGCGCATTTTTACCAGAATTTCCACCACCACCGCCAACAACACGTCCGCCCTGCGCACGCTTAACCCGACACCAAGGCCCAACATCACTATCCAGAATGAACGTCCAAATCACCCAAACCCAGCTCCGATGGCAAGGAAGCGGCTCGTAGAACTCCTTCGCAATATCATGCAACTTGTGCAATCGGGTCCAGGGAATAGCAGGGAAATCATGGTGCTCATTATGTAGACCGACGTTGTAGGTGAAGAAATTCAGCGGGCCGTAGTAAGAGTACGTCTCTGGTGGAGCGAGACCGTCTAGAACGAAGGGGCCTTCTGTTTTGGCCGCCGGCTTGAACTTGAGTTCGAGTAGGGACTCTGTGCCGCCGGTCTTGACGTTCGAGAAGAAGTAGTGTTCGGCGATAAAGTGGCCCGCGCAAGGATGGAGGGATCCGGCGAGGAAGGAGCTTGCGATGAAGTAGTAGAATGGTTGGAGGGAGCCGGTGAATTGGGTTAGGAAGTAGTCGAAGCTAAGCTGGACGGCGAGATTGAGGAGGTGGATTGAGGTGAATGGCGGGCTGTAGATGAACATGGGTCGGACAGCATAGAAGAGGATTTGGAAAGTGCAGAAGAATGTCTTGCCCAGTAGGGAGTCTAGGAAGAAGGCTTCCACTGCGGTGGGGAGGTCGGTATCTAGACCTGTCACGCCGAGGGATTTGTGGTGGGTGAGGTGGTAGGGCTGTAAGTGAGAGACGATGTTAGTTGAGGGGTTCAATTGCTTTCTGTTGGCCAACATTTGTATGGCGGAGTGGACACGGTTGGCTTCTTCGAGCGGTGGGAGGAAACTTGGAGACTCACCCTGAATGCAGCACTGTAGGGCAAACCGATGGGGAGATTTGCGAAGATTGCTAGCAACCGATTTGCCAGTGGCGAGCGGAAGGCTAGATTGTGGGAGATCTCGTGGATTGCCAGGAAGAGGTTTTGGTTGGCGGTGGCTCCGATGAAGTATGCTGTAGCCAGGAACCGCCAGTCGAGGATGGAAGTGTTGCGAAGGAGGTATGCACAGGTGATTTGAGTGGCAACGACGCCGAAAACCACATATTTGGTGAGCGGTTCAGGACCGCAAAGCTTGGTGACCTAAACATGGCGGGAAGTAACCAGGGTTAGCCAACCATCCAGGAACATGGAAGGGGAGTGCCAGGAACAAGGCCCATGGCCCGTAGGAAGAGTCAATTCCTTCGTATATGGCAAATGGGGTATATGGTCGATTCAATGCACAACGCACCTCGGGGTGAGCCTTGATAATAGCTTGTCGTCGAGACCGGTGCGGCTCTTCGGTGTAGGTCCAGAAGAAGTGGTCGTCAACGGCGGAGGTTTCGGGGGGCGAGATTCGAGTGGAAGGGGATTCTTTGGATTCCGAGGAAGCTGACTTGGCAGCCGACACCCTCAGGTGAGGGGAGGCTGTTTGAACGGTAGTCATGGCGATATTTAGGGGTAGTTGAAGAAAGTCGGCCTGGACGGGAGAAAAGGCGGACGTTCAAGTTTCCAGTTTCCACGTGGGGCGACACGGGCGACTTGCGTGGTCCGATGCCAGTGCGCTTGGCGGGATCTACATGGGTTGGTAAGCTTGAATTAGTTATGATGGTACTCTCTAATTAGCAGAATATTTTGAAGCAAGTTATGAATCATGATTGTGTCCGTTGCTCTTAAATATCCCTCCCATACTATACTACGCTACCATGTTAACAACGATCGGTGGTCACAGTTAAGTGCTAGTACTAGTACTATATCAACCACCCCACATTGACATGCAATGTTTATTAATACAACCGAGCGAGTGGATTACTGGGATCGTCAGGGTCAATTGTGTTGCCTTCTGCGGCTAGTTCATGAATTTCTTTGCTTTGAAAAATTGCTGGTGTATATTGCTAATGGATTTTAGTAGTCGTCACCGCGGCTAATGACCTCCTTCACATTGGGGCGGAGTAGGATAGTCTAGTTCAAGGTTAGTCAACAAATCGCAACGCACAGAAGTGCAGAAGGGAAATATCTCACATGTTCAAATTGAGCGGTGTATGAGCCCTTGACGTCACAAAGGGGCGGGTAGTCCTGGACAATCCCAGCCTGCACCAGGTTGTTCAACTAGATGAAGTTAGTGTCTATAAAGTACAATCCGCCATTTCAAGTGGAACTTACCCCAAGGAGATACTTATCCTGACCAAGACGGTCAAGATAACGACGGCACCAAGGCAAAGTACCGAAGTTCTTGTTAATGACACTCAACAAATTCTTAGCGGACGAGAGGCGCAGAGGGACGTTGGGTGCGTCAGGAGTAAGCGCGTAGTGGGAGCACTCCATATCCTCCCGGACGTAACCCTTTCCGGTACTACCGAAAGTTTCAATGGCGAAGGTTTCACCCTCCTCCATCTTGGTCTGGTCGTTGCTGCTCTTGACAATGGGCACACTCTTGCCACCGTGGATGACGTGCTGCTCAATGTTGTGACCGTTGAGGTTGCGAATACACTTAACGGGGTGCATTTGACCGTTGAGCTCAACTTCGTAGCTCTCCATGGCCTCTTGAATGGCAGCACCAATATCACTCATGCGGACATCGATTCCAGCTTCCTAAAAAATAAGTTTTTGTTAGATCGATTCCAATGGTACGATTCTGCGGAGCACAAAACTTACCCGAATACCAGTGTTGGTAGCGTCCTTGACAGCTTCCAGAAGTGGGTCATAGACCGGATCGAATGTCATGGTAAAGGCACTGTCCACAATGCGACCGTTGAGCTGAGCACCGAAATCGACCTTCATCACATCTCCCTCGTTCAGAACCATCTTGTTACCGGCGTTGGGGGTGTAGTGAGCGGCGCAGTGGTTGATGCTGAGACCGCAAGGGAAACCCATGCCACCCTTGAGGTTGTCGCCTTCCTCCAGGCCTTGGTGGCCAGTCAAAGCACGCACGGAGTCTTCGATTCCTTCTGCGATCTCGGTGAGGGTCTGACCAGGTCGGATGTTCTTCTGCGCATATTGACGGACTTGACGGTGAATTTCGGCACCTTGACGGTACTCGTTCAGGAAGTCGTTGTTCATGCGGTCGAGGTAGCGCTTCTCTTCGTCGGTAGTACGGTAGGCATTGTCATTCAGGTACTCGCAGATCTCACCCTCGGGGTATTGGTTGTTGGGGAAGAGATTTGAGACGGGAACGCGAGGAGGCTCGCTCTGAACCTTAGCGCCACCCTTCTTCTTCTTCTTGGACTTGCGCTTCTTCTTCTTTTTGGCGGCTGAAATGCGAGACTGTCAGTGGCCTGTTCTACTGGACTGTACTTCGGTGTATCGAAATGCGGGGTAGGCCCAGTGCAGGAAAACACAAGAAGAGGAAATGACGAAGGAAGAAACCACTCACCTCCAGACGCGCCAGCATCTGCGGCACCCTCGCCTTCCTCTTGGTCATCATCAGAATCGTCCTCCGCCTCGGCTGGGGTGGCCTGGCTAGCCGCGGGGGTCTCGGCCTTGGCACCGTTTTGACCATTCACTAGGGTCTGGTCAGTTCAGGTCGCACGAAGAGAATAGAGCAAATAAAACCCACGGTCCAGGCCTTGGAGCTTGTCTGTCGCCTGAGCTGCCATGGTGGGGTATGGGAAGATCACAGGTGGAGTGGAAGGAAGAAGAGGGGAGAAATGGGATGGCAATGGCTCGGCTGTCGGGGAAAGATTTTTGCTGATAAGATAACGTTGGTGGCGGAGGCCGATCTATACAACCTAACCTTTAGCTCAAATTCCTGTATCTCTCAGGGAAGCCATCTCAAGAGAACATCAATAGAATCATCCCTGGGTAACAATCAGAGGATATGAGGCATTCTGCCACTATCCAAAGAAGTCAAATTCAATGCTTGGACGGGGTAATAATACCCATCTCGGCACTCCCACCTTCACTCTCAGACTATGATGACAAATAACAGCCAGAAGCGTATGCCCGGTCTGCCCTCCTTATTTTATCTCTCCCCGGAGAGTAGAATAAAGATCTTAGGAGTCATGCAAAAGAAGATTGATGAGAGAAATACATAGGCCGACGGAAAAGAGAACAAACCCGCCCCCACGATTCACGGGAAGAACAACAGTACTTGCGCTCCGATAGATGCCCAGTAGATTCTGTGCCTGAAGTAGTTATTAAAAAAATGTCTATGACAGACCTTGGGATGTCATATAGGCTTTGGTACTGATGTCTTCTTGTCCGTGGAATATTTAGATATTACTAGTAATATTATTTTGCTAGGCTATTATCTCTTTGCCTATTTCGTGGATCATCTTTTTGGAGGATCGTTTTGATAATAGTGTAGACCTTTAATATAATTAGTAGTATCTAACCCACTTGCTTGGCCACCGATATTAGTCCGAGTTCCACTGACAGAGCGTTCTCCATGGGGTAACGGCTCAAATTCAGGCCAATGAGGTATGATTGGATGGAAAGCAGGATCATCCCCATGCACGGAGCATCGAGAAAATGATATCAAACTCGACTCTCAAGGGAATTCCCGGAGATGGTGTTTGTTCGGATGATGTTCGCATTAATCTCATTCCTTGGCAAGGTATCTCTTACTCCTCCACCCAGCTTCTGGCGAACGGACAACTTCTCCGTTTACATGTGGAGTGGGTAAGATTTCCAGGTACTCTATCGGCAGAATTCTCGGCAAGATTCCTCTCATCAAGTTGATGTACATCGTAATCTGCTCAGGCACTCGGACCTCGGGCCTACAGCTAAGTTAGCTCACACTTCCCTAAAACCACCCTCTCGTCCCATCGTCACCCTTTCTATACTATTATCTCCTTGATCACCCAAGATGTATGACCCTAAAGCGGTGCTCGGATATCTTTGGCTACTTTATATTCCTTTCCATGAAAAGACTAGTACATACGACCATAGGGTGTGGAGAACAGGGCTTCCCGTCTGCTCAGCCGTACTTAAGCCACACGCCGGCAGGTTAGTAGTATGGTGGGTGACCACATGCGAATCCCTGCTGTTGTATGTTTTTATTTTGTATTTTGTTATTGGTTTCCTCCCTATCAGGGGAATTATCATCAAAGGATTGGCATTCATGCTTCTTAAGCTGTATACGATCCGATCCCGAAACCTAAATCTGGAACCGTTGCTACAACTAAATTTAAATCACGATATAATCCATGGATATTTATTGTCTTGTTCAACTACCTAGCCACTGTATTTGACTAAATGGTAAGTCTAATTATAAAGTGTTGTGGTTGATTTAGACTCAGTTCAGACTGCCGTATTCCAAAACCTCTGACATGCGGCATGAACTGCCACCTGGTACTAACCCAAATTCTACACTCATTTGAAATATATTTGATTGCCCTTGTCGCTTAGGGACGTTCGAGTCACATATGGCAACGATCATATTCTATCCACCCCAGCGAAGAAAACCCTCCGCCATGGCTGCGTCGTCCCGCCAGGGAACTGCCAAATAAATAGAATCCGAGTCAGGAACACCCCTGCTGTATACAATCCTGCGTCTGCTGGATCACAGGCTTTCTTCCTTGCGATCCCGAAAAAAGATAGAAAAATGGGAGCCAAAAGAGTTATGACAATGAAACAAAAAGATATCTCAGGTATTTGTTTGTAGGAATAGCCGAACGGGGGGGTCGAACCCCCAACCTTGAGATTAAGAGTCTCACGCTCTACCGATTGAGCTAGCCCGGCAGGGCATGGAGATGGCGGCCGATCTTTGGCTACCCAAGGTAAAGGACGCGGGGTAATATGAATATCATAGAGCCTCATCCTCCCGAATGGTGGTTAGTCTTCATGAACATGACCCACTCCAGTCGACTCTCCACAGAAGATGCCTGTGTATAAGACTCTAGCGATGACGCACCTCCCGAAATACCTTGAATAGTCAGAAGCTAACCCGAGAGTAATGACAGATTAACCTGATACCCAACTCGAAGTCCCAGTTAACAGCTAGGGACGGCTTGTTCCCGATCTCAAGTCACATCAGCCAACACCTATATTGAACCTTGGAAGGTTCTGTTTCTCTTGTTCGACTCCGCTGGCGCGGCTCGCTCCGACCCTTTCCAGGAACCCGGTCACTGGTGGGCTGGCCGCATGCCAGTAACCGACATGAGCGGGCGGAGGTGGGCCTTTCTTCCCCTTTTTTAATCTCGAAATTTACAGGTCTGACTCCTCAGATAGCCCCAATGCCAAGACTGGATGGCTTTACCTGTTGGGCCGCTCGTCATGCTCGAGGCCTCTGGGTGGCACGTTGTGATCAACAGTCGGGTTTACTGCCGGGTTCTATCCACACTCACTTAAGTGAGTATAACGAAGTATGGCCTTGGATGAAAGGATTTGTGAGATAAGTAGTCATGTTGGGGTACAGAGTAATTTGCGATGAATTTGAAACTCGATTCGGCGCATTAATGAGGATCTACGAAACAAGGTGAAGGGTGAGATCACTCGAGTCAGCCTTGCCCTAACTAATCTCCCCCCGGAACAGAGAGGGGCGATGGGGTGCCGATCAATGATTTTCGAGGCACCAAACCTGTGTGAATGACACTGCCAAGTCGAGCCGGAAGATCGTTCAGGCTGCCGGATATGGAAGCGAGAGCAGACCTTACTGGATGGAGGGCCTATGATCACTTCAGAATTTACGATGCGATTTATTCTGCTTTTGTTATTAGGCCTAGATCAAGCGTTCTTTGGCTACTACCTAGGGTGATGCGAACTCCAGGTACTCGGATTTAGTTGTCCAACAGGAAGTACACGCGGAAGCTGGATTTGAATTCCAACTGGCTCAACCCCTGGCTCGCTCATCACGGGCTTGCCGGGTGGAGGGGATGGCGTCCCGTGAGCCCTTTGTCTTTTACCGTTCTTTGTCTTTTACCGTTCATCGATTTTGGTCGATTCAATGAGATTCAGTGACAATTCCGATTGGGTGGATACTCTCGAGTGCCTGAAGCCTGAGGACGTCAGAAAGATTAGGAGTTCAACAAGTTCGTCGGACGTGGTGGTCCACTGCCCTGGTGCTCAATCAACATGAATAAAAATGCGTAACATCGAGTCAATAGTACCAGTTCTTTTGTCATCCCCAAAGTACGCCATATCTTGAAATAAAAGCCGACAACAGAATCAGACTCTATATTTCTGACTTTCTTTTCGGAAATTTTGCGGTCCAGGTTACTAAATAAATTTCAAATCACGCGCACCTGGGCATGGAAACGAATTCACATAGTCATAATCTTTGCGTGCAGAAAACATGAGTCCTAGAATTTGATTATAGTGGAGTGGTCATGATATAGAATCTGAGATAATAGGCTAATTATTAAACTCAGATAAACAAGTATAGCTTTCGAGAGCTGCGCCATGCTGGAGAATCATTCCTGTGCCCGAGACGCGGAGGCATGGTGTTAGACATGTTCCGGAATTACCTTGGACAGTTGTCTTCCTGTCGAGTACGCACAAGCCACCCATGCGCCGCAGAGAGAGAATCAGAGCTCGTTCGCTTGGTTGTTACGTACTAGACTGTGTGTTGCAAACAAGTTCACCTAACCAATGACCTCGCTTGTTCACCCACCAAAAAGGGAGCTGGGAAAGCTGGCCAGATGTCCTACTTTCTGATATAAAAAGGGTTCCTTTTCTTTCCCCGACTTCTCTCCAGACTTTAAACTGGAAATTGTTTACCTGAACAGTGAAGTGCTTTCTACAGACACAATGGACTCTCTCTTCCACTGGTATACTGCGTACGCTCCCGAAACACACACCACAGCAATCTGCCTTGCGACCGTCATCTGGATGCTACTTCATCGTCGGGGCCCTCGGACGGATGGCCTTTTGGAAAATATGAGAGAGGTGACTATTCTTTTTGTGACTTTCCTAGACCGATCACGGCTAATAAATTGCGTGTCTAGGACAACAGCGTTTCAATTCCCATCATTCCGCTCGAGGAGAGCTCAACTTCCAGCTCGTCATTACGCCGACGCTCCCAGTACAAGATTCAATCTCCGAACTCTCGCAATGCGGTCTCGAGCGGTTTCTCCGCGCAGTATTAGGCGGCATTGGATACTCGAAAATCCTGGGGTGAGAAAATTCCACCACGGCGGATTTTTTCTATCAGCTCAAATGTCCAAAAAAAGAAGCAATTCCATGAAATCTCTTGTGGGTGCCATTACTCAATGACTCCAGTGGACTTCAAGTTGGAACTTCAAGTTGGCGGAGTTGATACTTGGTATCGGTCAGCTTGAAGGTACGGATCTGCTTGCCCCAGAAACCGAGGCATCTAAAACTAAAATAGGCTGGCAGGAGCAGCCAGACTAATGAGGCCGCGTTCGCTGATGTTGTGGACATAGATAAATATGTTTAGACTGTGACAATTAAAATGTAAGATAGAAAGAGAGGGTACGGTATTGTCTATAATTTAGGTAGCCTTACTTGCTAGACTTGTAAAAATGAATGTATACTGGTGAAATTAAGCACTCCAGTGCAATAATACTGCAGTCTACACTCGCGGTATACAGGGAAATAAAATAGACTGATGAGCGGCAAGAGAATATTTGACTATTCTTATTTCCTAAAACTTCCAAATCATATTCGGTCACAATGCCTTTCATTATCGCAAAAGGTTCAAGTTGGAAGATTTTGGTGCCAGGCTTGGGAAAGCCTCGAATAATCCTCCAGACCATGTTTTAGACCGAGTAAAACCTCCGACTGATGCATCATCTGTGACAAAGGGCTGTCCGAGCAGACTATCAAGGAAAAGGGCCAATCGAGAACTGGGGCTGGTGGCTGCCGCCTGGTGTATGCGAATCACTGGAAGGGCCAATCATAGAATGTCCTCATTTGTTGGCTTCTTCACCCAGGCAACCCATTGTGGTTTGGGGGCTAGCGGGGAATAGCTACGCGGAAGCGCTCATCACAGATCCGCTCGCAGGCCACAGACCTCTTGAATACATCGGGTAGGGGCAGGTGATCATCTCATGCAGTTGGATAAAAGTGGATCTTATTGTGGATTCCGATACCATCGAATTTGCATAGGACATTAAGGAGTGAAGAAAATGAAAATGAGGAAATTCGGACTGGCAAAATGCGCGCCGGGCCAGATCCGGGACCCCCTCAACCGAAGATGCAAGAACACTCCTTGTTTCTCCAGTGGCCATTATGAATTAACTTCACTTTTGCAGCGTGAGACTCATGAGTCTTCTGAATAATAACCATCAACGGGTTGAATAACTAGAGGGAACTCATAACCCAAAGACTGGTCGAACGGTATCTAGCAAGAAATATGAATCCTGACAGCCGGAACGAAGAAAGGCGTGACGGATCTCTTTCCGGGGGGAACCGTTCGAAAATGGCCGAGATTGCCAAAATGGAAGGCTCTGCCAAAAGCAGGCACCTTTTGGTACCTTTGTAACGCTAAGTCTAATTGGAAGCGACAGGAAGGGTGGCGAATATTCAACGAGATGCACGAGACAAAAGCGTCTGGAATCCTTCCAGCTCAGCCTCAGCTACAAGCTCACCGCTATTTGACGAATCTTCTCAAATTTCTCTCCTTCGGGTATGTATATGTAGAGGACGGTTCGGTGGTCTCCACTACCCTAGCGCACGTCACCCATCACCCGGGTGAAACGGCGATCCTTTGTGATTTTAAGTGGCGACGTGAATCGGTTCCCGGTGGTTCGATTGCCTTAGTCCGGGGAGAAAATTCCGGAAGCTTAGACTAAAAACTTGAAACATTGTGGTCTGCGGAGGCAGCTCCTAGTAGTAGTCTGAGCACCCCAATAGCAGGCTGACGTGGCGGAGGAAGTTATGCAGATGAAAGAGGCATCCAGCTGGAAATCAGAGTACTGTTCCTGGAATAGGCAGATAGAGTGTCACTAATGACGCTGGCCTAGTCCGGCAGTTAGTCCAATACTACAGATTAAGCTATGGTTGTTTCAGCTGCTCGCAGATCAAGTGAAACTAGCGCCTTGCCGATAGATCGTGTGAAAACGGGCAAAGCATCCTCGGCTAGAATCCGAAAGCCTCCCGGAGCCGTAAATTTCGATAGACTACCACATCTTGACGGTAATGCAACGCCATTCTAAATGATTCAATAGCTTAGTAGTGGAGGCCACTATCTAATTTCCGAAGATAGCCGCGTCTAAGCAATTTGTCCCTAGTAGCTTAGTCGGCTGATTATTCCTTGAGGCAGGACGAACCCTAGCTAAACCAAAATAGTCAGCCTGCTTAGATAGGCTGCCAAAGCGTCCTTGGCAACCTGCCTTCCGGGCTCTTTCCGTGAGCCCCTTTTCCATTGCATATCGGGGGGTTGGTTCGGTCTGGGTGTATCACACCCATGTGGGTTCCCACTTGATTCGAGATGTACCTGAGACTGCGGGCCATGGAAGGATTGTATCCGTGCCCTATCGCTACAATAGCGTACTTTTGAATCCACCATTGTCCTCTTTCGATAAAGCCGGTGCAGAAAGACATAGTTCGGTAAAAGGTACGGAGTGAGACGCCCAGATCCACCAGATTCAATGTGATAGATCACCCGGGCGTTGGATGATATGTGGGTCGGGTACGAAAAGGTGAAGCGATGGAGCCCTGGAGGAAAACACTGGAGGGAAACACTGGAGGAAAACACTGGAGGGAAACACTGGAGGGAAATCCTGGAGGGACGAGGGCCGTACTTTTGCTGAATGGATCACATCATGGATGTAAACAACCGCTTGAATTTGAATTTTTTAAGAAAGTATTTGCCCATTTTGACAATCCTTTGATCCCATTCATCCCGACTCTTTGTTTTTTTATTATTAAATTCTTCCCAGCATGTCACAAACGAGAGAATTGAAAATCAAGAAAATTAACCCCATATGAAAGAGAGAAATTTTAAATGCCGTTCCTTGTAAGATCCGATCAGAATGGGAAAAATGGAAAACATGGACAGATTGAGCAGATTGAGCAGATTGAGCAGATTGAGCAGATGATAGTGACCCAAGGAAGCCATTGGCCTAGTCACACAGAAGGAAACTGAAGTAAACTTAAGCTCTTAAAAAAGTACCAACTACTACCGTATTTTCCACGAACGTTCCGGTTCCGCAGGCATTTGCCGGGACGGGGCACCGTTGCCCTTGACATTGGAATTGTGACACGTCGCAGACATAAGTACAAATCGAGTAACGAATATCCGGCAATGCAAGATGGGCCGCTTTGAATTTCTCCCTGGCATAGATCTGGTCCACTTCCCACAGCATTACCTTCTATGATCTACTTGGCGGCCGATGGAGAGAAGGTCGCCTTTTTCATTTGAAAAATTGCGGCATTGCGGCGACAAGACTTGGAATACTAAGTGGGATTGGAAGTACCCTCAATCTAGAAAGTAGCCCCTTCGGGCTGATGGCAAAATTAAACTGAGAGATTGTCAAGATTAGAGCCGATACTTACTGCCATCAGGAACACCCAAGCTCTACTGTTTTAAAATCGAAAAGGAAATGAAAGAAAGAAAGAATTCTTGATGCCGTAAAATTCCCGAGGGAATGAGGGGCGAAATAACTAATTTGACAAAGGCGCAAATGAATTGCGACAGTGGAACAATACGAGATCGATAACGATCACAACATAGCTGATGGAGGAGAGATGACCTAGATACAGGTCGATGTCACGATCGCACGGTTACAAAGTGATATGGAGCCGGAAGTCCTAAGCCAAGCGATGACGAGACTTGAAAGAAGATTGTCGAGGCTTAGGTACCGAACCTTCCGCTGTGGATGCGGCATCGACCTTCTGATCGGTGGCATAAATGCTAGCACCGAGCCCGGATGGCAGATTCATGGGAGTCGATGTTCCAGATGGCATACGACTTTGAGTGCGACTAGCACGTTGAATTTCGATGGTCACCTGGTTGTTGATCTTGTTTGTGTGCGAAGGCTTGACGCCGATTGTACGGGCACCTCCAATGGTTCGAGCGTGTTCCACGTCGACGGCGTGGATTGAATCCGCGAGCATGCCAATGCCGCCATGCCTCGGAGCGGGTCGCACATCCTTTTCTCTCGGCTGTGTCCGCGCAGCAGCAGTCTGGGGTTCATTAGCTTGGAACTCTAATCCTGGAGGCTCGGAAATTTGCAGTCTGTCGAAACCTTGGAGAGGTGGTTCTGAGACAGCGGGTCCTGACTTTCGAGGAGAGAGGTTTTCTTCTGGAAGAGTTTCCTTCGCTCGTTGTGTTGAGTCGCCAGAAGACAAGCTGTTCTGAGGTGAACGATGATCGATAAAGCTGCCGGCTTGGCTCTTCTTTGATCCGGGAGGGGTGAGAACTATTGAATGTCAGTTTATCTCGTTCTTTAGAGACAAGAGTGGCAGATGTTTTGGGGCAATCCTTACATTCGTCCTGACTCGAAATATCTTTGACGGGAGTTGATATCCTCACTGGGTCTTTGGAAGAGGAAGAGGTCTCTGATTCATGAAGTGCACTAGATATCTTTTTCTCGATAATTGATAAATACTCACTCAAGCCGTCGATCATAACTTTAGCCTGAGAATTCACAGTCCATAATTCCTGGGGCACGGTCTCATGCTCGGGATCAAATTGTTCGAATTCAAGTCCTGAAAGCTGATTTTCGATCGTTTGGCTTATCCTGGATTTGTTAGGAGTCAACAGTCCAAGACCATTGTTGTCTTCGAAATCCAAAAGATCCAAGAGAGGGCCAGTGGGAACTCTTGGTGGGAATTGCGTGGAAGGCCTAGGCTGAGGCTCGGACTTTTCATCTTCTGATGAGAAGTCAATGAGTGAAATGTCCGCAGATGGTTCTGGTGATCTATTCTTGGTAGCAGGGTTTGTCTCAAGAGCAGACGGCTTCGGGGTTGAAGGAACTGTCTTTTGGATTTTGGCCTGCTCCAGCGACCTCTCTTTGGAGGCGAGCTTTGTATCGGGGGCAGAAAGTTTTGGCACTGGCGCGAATGGCTTCAGGGTTGTGGCCTGCGATAATGGCAGTCCCAGTGACCTAGCTTTGGGCGCGGCCTTTGTCTCAGCAGCAGGCAGCTTCGAAGCTGGAGCGAACGGTTTGAGGGTTGTCGCCCGAGCCTGCTGTTTTTCCGGCTGTGCTTGCTTCACAGCCTTTGGGGAGGGAGGAGGAAGCGCTGGTCGAGCAACGGATCCTCCTAGAGTCACAGAGCGTCGGTTAGGAGACACGGATCGCGAGGGAGAAGACCGTCGTGCCGGGGATGGCGAAATTCGAGACTGGGAGGTCGATGTGACCTGTGAAGTCGGCTTGGTGTATCCCTGGGCCTGGGCCTTTTGCATGAACTCAACGCCCGACCCCAGATTTTTTGAAAAGTCCTCCCTGTTCAAAAACACGTCAGTGAGCGACTGAACGAGAATAAGAATCTGGAGACATGTCTGAATACTTACATAGGTGCCGGCCGTCGGAGTAGTGGGGTAGGTCTCGTAGGATGGCCTCCTGTGTTTTTGTCAACGAATATCCCATACAAGCGGAATTGATAGTAGTTTACTTGGACCTCGACCACGTATGCCACGGTAATTTCTCCCAGCTGCGACGGGTCCATTATTGTTCGAGTCCAGCGCAGGGTCCTGTCTAGTTAACGCAGCTCCAGTAGGCAGTGCCACAGAGTGCGAGCGCATGGCGATTCCCTCGGGGGCTCCACGGGGCCCCAAGCCACTGGTTCTAGTCAGTAACAATGTCCAACCAATCCAGGTGAAAAATCGAAGCTTACCGTCTACGACCGCGAGTCGCCACAATGCCACCTCCACGACCAGACGAGACGGGGGAGAATGGATGATGGTTTTCTGACTTTGCTTGGCTGTTTTTGCCGTATCCTTCACCATACTGTTGACCACCTTGCTCTTTGATCCTCTCCATGAGCCGGGCTCGGTGGCTTTGGCCATGCATAAGCGGGTCCAATTTCTCGATACTATCGGTATCATTCACCTTCTGGGCGAGCGCTGTGGAGGGAAGGAATCAGCAAACATGATTAATTGCGCAACTGGGGAACAATGTTGAACGAACTAGACCAAGCGGTTAGCGCAGGCTGATGAGCCAGGGCCTGACGTCCCGAGGCAGTTTTCTCCTTGTGAAATGCTCGAGAGGATTCGATCTCTTCGTATGAATATTGCTGTCCGTAACGTTTGTCCTCATGGGTCGAGATATAATCACGCCGATCAGATCCCAAGTCTGACTGTTCACGCTGTCAGCTCACCGATTCGCAGATGAAGGCCATTTCATTGAGAGTATCCTTACCATCTGCAGCCGTTTCATAAGTTCTACCTTCTCATGGTCCATGGTGGACGCCATGTTGGCGTTGATGTGCGATTCACAAAATCGAGGGAGCGTGGAGCTGAATGAGAAGAGACTGCTCACACTGATCTGGTCGGTGGTGCGAGAGTCAGTCTATGCAGCTGCCCAGAAAAGACTGAATTAACGATGAGAAGCGAGGGAGTATCCAGTGGGATGGTTCCGGTGGGTGATTCGCAGAACGACGAGGCTCTTTGCGAAGTCGACGGCGCTGTGATGATTGGAAGAGGAGAGGAAACAGTGGGTTGACCAAAATACAAACAAGAGGGAGAAGATGATGGGGGTCAAAGAGAGAGAGAGGGAGGGAGAGGAGAGAGAGTGTGTGTGTGTGTGTGGTGAAGGAAGAAAAGAGGATGAGAGAGTGAAAGGTGAAAGTGAAGGAAGGAGCCGCAGTGGGGGAACACGGGCCACCTCAGGCAGCAAATACTAGGAGTACTGGCAGTAGTACTACTGCTAGTACTAGTAGTATACAATCAGATGGTGGAATGAGATGGAGAAAGCGAATTGACAGGGTGAATTGACAGAGTGAATGGGGGAAAAGGAGGAGGAGTAGTTGAGGTCCACAGCAGGAGAAAGTATGACTGACTATGGGCTATTGAGAGGTGCAATCACCCCATAGACACGAATAGAGAATTTATCTCGAATCAAGGCATTCAATTCAGATTGGTGATTTGGTATATTCATTTTGATATGCTGCTTAGGAAAGTTATGTACAGGGACCCGTGCTGGGGGCTGGGGGTCGATATCTATGAGATGCAAATATTGCGAGAGCTAATGCCATTTATGAGACACCGCAAGTAGATCCCCCTCCTTCATCTAGAAAATCGTTAGTCAGGAGATAGATGAAATCCCCCAGAGGAAGGAGCGAAAGGGGGCGGGGGAGACAGTGAGGCATTGTGGAATGGCAATGGAACGACCAGCGAAAGACTTACTCGTAATGGCATTCGCGACGGCTTGCACGACAGATACCCCCATAACAACAAGTCCAAATCCAACGCACACATAGGCTGGTATCTTTTCTCGGCGGCTGGCACTGCTAAGTTTAATATAACATAGCGGAGGGAATATGTACGCCAGAGCCGCAGCACTAGTTGCGCCAATAAGCTCAAACACCATCCCCAAATCGCAGGTAATCAGCGCCAGCGTCATAGAAGTAACTACCAACGAGGTCGTGAAGATCAAGTGTCGATTCGGGTTGAATGGTTCGTCGGGGAAGTAGTAGGTAGTCATCACGGATCGGCAGACAAAGGCCTCCAGCGGGAGGGTTGTGAGCATGTTCAGGCCGAAACAACTATAGTCCAAGTTAGCATGATAGTCACGAAGAACGGGATAGACGAGCCGCGTACAATCGAGCAATGTTAACCAGGATGTTTTCCGATGGAAAATTGTTCAGGACATTGCCCTGTGTCTTGGAACCAAAGAATAGAAATCCTGCAATGCCCATCGCCAGACACATGACCAACGAAACGCCGGTAGAGTAATGGGTCACTGTTGCAAAGCGGTCAAGAGTGGGCCTCTTCAAGGATCCATAGATTAAGAGGCTGTTATGATCTAGAAGACATTAGCTTTAGCTCTCATTATAAGTAAGGCGCATCAGAAGTAACATACGGCAAACAAAGGCTATGAAAGGTTAGCAGCATATTCGAAAGACTGATTTTTCGTGGGTATACTAACCAAATGATATCACGCCGACTGCCTGAAAGAATCCTGAATTGATGATGAGATGGCTCTTTACTTCTCCTCGCGACTCCGCCGGGACACGGAAACCTTGCGTGAGAACCGTGACAACAATAACAACCATGCTGACCAATGCAAGTGCGGATGCTTTAGCCAACTATAATGTAGTCAGCGCCTGCAAGGAGTAGTTGTAAGAAATCTTTCCCGATGAACTCACCTTGGCAATATCACGATACAAGGATAGAGGGTATGAGATAGCCAGAACAAAAAGTACAATCACCGCTCGCCGATCCGTAAGCAGCCAGAGAAACGCCATATTTCGAAGCGACGGGAACAGAGCGCTCAGGACATGGGGAATCGTATCACCCACAATAATACAGAACGCAACCATGCCACCGAAAGCGAAAGCCCACTGGGCAACGGAAATCGCGATAAGTCCACTTTTCCCAAAACAATATTGCATGGTAGCTTGGAACGAATCGGCCCCACTCATTTTCGAGTTGATGACGATCAGGCGGATAGTCCAGTCCACCGTAACAGTCAATGCTGTCAACAGCAGAATGCCCGTTACCAACCCCGCTTGGCGCAAAGCATACGGTTGGCCGATAATTCCCGCCCCAATGATACTGTTCGCCATGTTCATAAACGCCATTTTCATGCCACTGCGCGGCCGCGCGTGTTCAAGGTGATCTTCGGGAAAGAAATCGTCCGATGTTGCAAGCGTCACGCTTGGGGCTTCGATATCTGTGAGCAAAGGGATGCTCTGCCCTATATTCCTTCTTCCACCCTGTGTACCGGGTTCGCCAAGCTCGTAGTCCTCCTCATCAAGCCATGGCGCGTCTTCCGGGCTGTGAGGAGCGCCATTGGACACAAGGTCATCTTCGCCGCTTTCCTCGTCTAGATCGAATCGAACGCGGTTGAGGGTACGTGGTGTGCGACGCTGTCCATCGGCTGCAGGGTGTGATATTGACGATTGGCGCTTTCCATGTGTTGGGCTCTCCGCGGGGGCCGGAGGTGAGGTCGCTGGTCCGGGGTGAACTATAAGATCATCAGGTTCTTCGTGTGGACTGGACAAGAGATTTTGCGATTCGTGTGAGTGATCTTCATCTTGACCAGATAAGAGGCCATTGCCTCCCTCATCTCTGGGCATCGTTGGCTGTGAGGTTTACGAGGAAAGTCGCGCGGTCCTTTGAGGCCACCTGCTCCGATGCACGTGACTGTCGATAAGAGGTCTTTGTTGATAACGATTGGAATGCATGGGGAAATCCTAGGATGGGGAATGGAGATGTGCACGCCTGTAATTAGTATTTGACGAATATGAGCTGCTGGTCAAATAAAACACAAAGATGTGGATTTTTAATTCCTTTACCCGGTCAGATTGATGGCGTGTGTGTTCTTTGTGGAGTCCAACAACGGCTACCCAGCAATATGTGACTATAGATCCGATGTTCTAAAAATAAATGGGTCTAAAACAAAACACTGGATTTCCGATTATTCAATTCAGACCCAATGTTAATATACAACCGCGAATTATTAGCAAAAATTCCATGGTTATATTCTAAAATGTATAAAGAACTTTAATGCAGACAAATGTCTACTAGGAGAACCATGTGCCTTCGCCGCCTCAAACAGAGCTTGGCACAACTCCGACTCGGAGTTTCCCATTGCACTCTCACAGCCGAAGGACAATTCCAAGTTCCACCATTTTGAGGATCCTTTTGGTATAATCCAAATTCTTGTCGACTTATATCCATTTCTGGGCCGGCTACCGTTTTCACCATGTCGCACCGTGTCAACTTGGGTCAGGCTTGCTTCCAGACAGCCGACTCACCTTTGAAGCTTCAACTCACAGCAACGGGTCACTTCAAATTACCAATCACTTCTTCAAACTATATTCCACAGATCCAGGATATGCAATTGCGTTATATTCTCTCCGCCTGGACTACAGAAGCACCGGAACTCGAACTTCGACTTCACTTCGACATCAATCCACGCCTGGAGTGGACTCTCTCAAGCCTGGTCTCAAGCTTGGGCGAAAGGATGTGCAATTCAAAGGCAAGCTCTCTGCCCACATTTCGATCCACGATCATCTTGTTGATCATGACTCCAATTCTAGGTTTGGTCAGATCTTGGTTCCACGATCGTCTTCAAAAGCCACGAAACCTCGGAGAACACCAATGCCTCTCGCATAAGCTGTCTGGTATTTGGAATTTGCAGAGGAGCGCACTCGCAGAACCAAATCATCAGTCGGAGGGTCCCGTCAATTTTGAGAAACCCTCCCGGGGCTCACCCGCCAACCAGCCATCCCGTGATATATCTAGCGGCAATTGACATATATCTGGAGTATAGCTTGCCACTGGCAACGCATCCGGAAATAAAAACGGAGGTGGATGAGATTGCCCCCTCGGGTGACTTTTTACAGATTTTGGAGCCGGATCCTGCACACTACTCCATGCCACCAGTGATATATATTTCAGACAACAGGTATTCGGAAGACGATGAGATCCAATGTGAAGCGCCAGGCCATTGGCAATTCACGAACTTGTATCTTCTCGGTCAGGACCCTAGCTTGAACCAGCATCCACTTTCACAAGAACATGACGGCTCTACAGATGGCTCGGACCTTTCAGCTGCATACCAGCTACTCGACAAATCCCTTCGGAGATTGGTTCTAGAAGGCCCATCGAGAGTCCATCAAACAGACTCCGCTCAATCGGAATCTCTGGAAAAGATGTCCGATTTGGCGCCGGTCATATTCAACCCAGTTTACCGTCAGGTCAGCCTCCCCTCACCCGTATGATCTGTGATTGGCAGCTAACCCCAACTAGGCCATGGAGCAGCGAGCAGTATCCATACCAATAATATCACAAGCGATAACCTCGATGGTGGAGGGCAGTCAGAATGCAGAATTGAAGCGCATGGCCGAGATTCTTCTACAGAGCGTCGATAATTCGGTCCCGAGTGACACAGCCAGCTTGCCCAGTCAAAGAAGACTGAACCACGCCATTCAATCATCTCTGTGGTGCATCGCGCAAACAAAGCTTCGTGGGACCAAAAATACCGTGAAGGCGACTTCTTTCTTTGATGTTTCTGAATCGACGTCGCCGAATGCAACTGTCGACGGGGGGTTCAATATGCTCCTCGAACGCGACACTTATTTCAACGATAAATTGCTTGATTCTACTACTTATACTGACCTCAGTCAATCAACCTATTACTCAGGAGAAGCCGCCATTTGGCCCGATGACTGGATGAATGAAGATTATGATGAGATTAACGACGCTGCGAGCTACTTTGAATATATCTCCGACTCGGATCCGACAATGGTGGACAGTTTCTTCTCGCCTTGCGAAAATCCACAGTCCCCATTTAGTTCTTCCGCCAGTGGCATGTTACTTTCCGACGAGGATGATGATGTTGCCAAGGATGCATCCGATTTCCTTTTTGATTTCTAGATGTTTGAATGCTGTACCAGTATTCTGGAAGCTGCTTTGATGACCAGCTACCAGACAGACAGTTCATGAGGTATATGAATATTCTATTTATTTTGCATAAATGCCACAAGTGACTCGCGCCTCCCCGCACAGTTGTATATTTCTAGGCCAGACGCATGACTGCCGAAAGGTAGACCAAGGCTCAACGCCCTTAGGATTCAATCCCAAGACCAAACATTCTTGTAGAGTTATTCCAAGCCCTGAAAGAAATCGAGATTAGCACACATTCCACCCACCCATCAAATTGAAAGAGCAAATCTTACGCTTCGCAGACCTCCTCCACCGAAATGCCTTTCACCTGCGCAATAACATGCGCAACCCGAGCAATAGCAATAGGCTCATTCCTCCCCTTGACCATAAACCCCTTCTGCCACTTCTCCTTTTTGAAGGACTTCGGCAGCTCCGGGGCACCAGACAAGAATTTAGCCGAGGCATGCGAGGGACGGATCTCGCACTATTCGACGCGTCGTTGGTTAGCCATAATCAAAAGCAAGGCAAGATGGATACGCAAGTGGGGATGTGATGGGATGGGGCACACATACCCAAGGACCATCCGTCTCAATCTGAAGCCTCTCCAACGGAACAGCCTTGACAACTTCCAAATTCTCTTCCGTCTTCATACTACACCCATTAACACCGATATCAACGCCCAGCGCGACAAGCCTCTGCATCTCCTCCATCGTCCCGGTAAAACTATGCACCAGACCACCCCTCGGCAAATGGGGCAATCGGGACGCGAGCAGACGCTCAAAGTCCTCGCTCGCGGCGCGAGAGTGAAGGAACAAAGGCATTTGAATCTCAACAGCGAGGTCGAGCTGGGCTTCGAAGTATTTTAGCTGTGGTTCCTTGGCGCTGTGGAATAGTCTGTCGTAGTCGAGGCCGATTTCCCCAAATGCAACGGCCAGTCCGGCTTCTTTGGCTTCTGTGGCTAGTTTTCGCAGCTCGTTTATCATTTCTGTTGGGCCGCCGGGGTGTTTGTCGAATAGGTCTGCTTGACAGGGGTGGACGCCGACTGTGGCATAGCAGAATCCGGCTGTAAGAGTGGTTAGTTGGGGGTGGGTTACCGATAGAGTGCGGGGGAAGGGGAGACCGACGGTGGTCTCGGGCGATTTGGATGGCTGTTTGTGACTCTTCCAGGTCTGAGCCTGTTACCATGAACTTTTCGCATCCGACGTCCTTGGCGCGTTGGATGACATCGTCCAAATCGCCCTCGTGCGCCTGTTTGCCGTGGTAGTGGCCCTGGAACATCGGGTCACTTAGGTTGATGCCGATCTGTATGTTTGGGTTAGAAAGTGTACTGTGTCAAGTTCCAATGGAATTGTCGAGAGCACGTACATCGACATAGCGGAGCGGTTTGCTCGTCTCGGACTCAGTCATTTTTCTCAGCGACAGTGCTGGCGCAAACGTGGAGAATGTAGTAGCAGCGCTGAATCGGGCTGATTGAGTCTGTGACTTCCAAATGATCTTGCCGTTGAGAATAGGAGCTATAGTATAATGGTTAGCCAAGTAGTCCGTTTCCGCTATGCCTTATCAGGCGCATTGTGGCATACCGGGGGTGCTGTGAATCAATCCTTTTGTTCGTCCAATGGATGTACTGATATGGCCCAAAGTTGTCGAGACACTGCGTCCAATAGGGATAATGTGCATGGGATGATGATTGAATATCAGAATGGCCGACTTTGCTGATCTATGAAATGAGATGCGCCGGGCAATGTCGAAGGCTGATTTTGTTGACTCAGGTGATCTTCAGCCACAGCCACAGGAACATTGTGGCGCAGCTGTGATTGTGTAGATGACTAATCAAGTGTGAACCGGAGAGAAATCCGCGATGCCTTCGGGGCTGCCCCGACGTTTGGACCGCTTCATGGTCTGAGGGTGAAAAAGACACACACATTACAGCTCATGCCGTCAATGATCGACTCGATCTGCTGCAGGGAAAGTGGGCGCGATAGGCAGAATGGATATCCAGGAATTGCCTCTAGCAGGCCTGTTATGCTTTCAGTGGGCTGAGATCTAATCAACATGCGATGTTTAGTAACTTATGGAAGCTGCACAGAAGCACTAAAGAAACAGCAAGCCTGTGAACATTTCAATAGTGGCCAATCATCTCAAACCCTGAAAAAAACATTCGGTATAACTTGACCCGAAGAAGTGCTGGTCCAGCAGTCCGGGGTAAGTCCGGGGACAATGCCGTGGTGGAGACAACTCGCCGCTACGCGGAGAACCACCGCGATAAGGGCCCTTGCTGAGTATTTAGACATCTCTGGCTGGTCAATTCTGCCTTTCTATCACTTTCACACGTCTGCCTCATTCACTCACCTCGTCACTGTCTACTCGGTCCCAGTTGGCCACCCTCTACACCATGGCTGATCAGAAACTCCTCTCGACCCAACAGATCTCGACGCACAACTCGGCAGATGATTGCTGGGTCGTTGTAGACAAGCAAGTGTGGGACGTTACAGACTTCCTAGAAGAACACCCCGGCGGATCAACCAGTATGGATGCCCATATCCACCGACTGGCCCCGACCAGCGACCCCAAGCTCACATACTACAATAGTCATCCTAAAGTACGCCGGCAACGACGCAACAGAAGCCTACTCCGAAGTCCACGCCCCCAGCGTCATGAAAACCAACCTCCAAGCCGACAAATTTAAAGGCTTCCTCGACGAGTCCACAATCGACGCTGAATGGGCCAAGCCACCAACAGTAACAGCCAAGCCACTCCCAGACAACGAGAAACCCCCACTAGGCACATTGATAAACTCGCACGACTTCGAAGTCGTCGCATCCAAAACCGCCAACAACAAAACCTGGGCCTTCTACTCTAGCGCTGCAACAGATTTAATCACACGCGACGCTAATAAATCCTGCTTCGACCGGATTTGGTTTCGACCACGGGTTTTGCGCAATGTCCGCGCAGTCGAAACTCGCACCAATATGCTAGGCGGCGACTATAAGCTCCCCCTCTTCGTTAGTCCGGCGGCAATGGCAAAGCTGATCCACCCGGAGGGCGAGTGCGCGATTGCACGAGCTTGTGAGAGTAAAGGTATTATGCAAGGTGTATGTCTATCAATTTCAATTCACCCTATCATATCCAATATACACACACCCTCCGATGAAACCCGGGATATTCTTACTAATATCTCCGCAGATATCAAATAATTCCTCATACACCATGGACGAACTACGCACCGCCGCCCCATCCACGGATTTCTTCTTCCAACTATACGTCAACCGCGACCGCGAAAAGTCCGCCGCCCTCCTACGCCAATGCTCCGCAAACCCGAACATCAAAGCGATCTTCGTCACCATAGACGCGGCCTGGCCCGGCAAACGCGAAGCAGACGAGCGCGTCAAAGCCGACGAAAGCCTCTCAGTCCCAATGTCGCCGTCGAAAGCGCAGAACGACAAAAAGGGCGGCGGACTCGGCCGAGTGATGGCCGGATTCATCGATCCGGGACTAACATGGGAAGATCTGAAATGGGTGCGCCAACACACGCACAAACCGGTTTGTTTGAAGGGTGTTATGAGTGCGGATGATGCGCGGATGGCGATGGAGGCGGGACTGGATGGCATTCTACTGAGTAATCACGGTGGACGGAATTTGGATACGAGTCCGCCGTCGATTATTACGTTGCTGGAGATTCAGCGGCGGTGCCCAGAGGTATTTGAGAGGATGGAGGTTTATGTTGATAGTGGGATTCGGCGGGGGACGGATATTCTCAAGGCGGTTTGTCTTGGGGCGACGGCTGTGGGGATGGGGAGGAGTATGCTTTTTGCGACGAATTATGGGAAGGAGGGTGTTGAGCATTTGGTTGATAGTAGGTTTCTCTTCATACCCTTTCCCTTCATATGATCTGGCCTGGCTAACTGGTTCTACTCTAGTCATGCAAGATGAATTGGAGACGGCAATGCGGAATATCGGTATCACCTCGCTGGACCAGGCTTCGCCGGATCTGTTGCATACCGGGGATGTCGATCACTTAGTGCCTACTACGGCCTCACACCCGTATGCTCGGGGGGTCGCAAAGGGCCGACGCGGTGCCAAGCTATAGGTCAGTCAATATTTGTTAGTGCGATGTATAGTCGGCTCTTGGTTAGTATGCTAGTAGATCTGGCTCATGGCGAGATACACTAGCAGTCATGATTGTAGAAAGAATCTACCAATCATCGAATTAGATTGAGAGTCTAAAGTCTAAAGTCTCCTGGCTATGAAGTACCCTAACGAAGTAAATACTCCGTACTCCGTACTCCGTAGATAAGAAAGGAAAGAAATAAGGTATCTCAACAGAAAGAAGATCGCCCGGGCGATCCACCCGCCCCTGGGTGCCAAGGATTCAACCCAATGCAGGGGTAGGAATCTGAATCTAACCTGCCAAGCTGGAGCCAAGCCGATAATGAGAATCACGATCAAAAGAATCAGAATCCCTTACGAACTGCGCCACGGGTGATCGTCATGTAGTACATAAATAGGTCGGGTAACATGCCTCTCCAACGCCGCGGGTTTGGCGGGAAGGGGTCACTCGTACGAGTAGAATTAAGCATTGGCATGTACCACGGAGTACCCTGTACCACCTATACTACGGGCAGACTCACCGAATCTCAAACCAATCGGGGTGGTGACCGTTGGTTCTCAGTGGAGGATGGTTTCCAACCGTCTCAGTCTCACCGCCGGGAAAGGGGGGAGAAGGGGAGAAGGGGACAGGGGAAGAGTCATGGGACCCGATCAGACCAGATCCACGTCACCCCGTCTAGAACGTTGAGGGCGATCGCTCCGCACGGGGGCGTCCTATTTTTGTGGTAGGCTGAGGTGTACGGAGTACATAGTCTAGGCTGAGGTGATCCATCTCATCCGGATACACTTGGGATAGGACCGGTGAGAGAGGGTGAGGAGAAGGGACGGGATGCTTGTTTGGCGGGAACCAGTCAGCGGCGGGGAATTATGGAAGGTGACAGCTTGTTGGTGGACGAGAATTCCCTGGGATGATTCCCATGACTGCATTGTGCAGGAAGTGGGAGGATGGAGTGATACGGGCCAATAATGGGGGGAGGTGGAGAGGGGAAGGTCGATCTCGGAGGGAATGGAAGACTCCGACGTGGCAGAGCGTAGTGTACTGTACTATAGTAAGTGGTGTACAGCGTAGGGGAAGTACCGGTACGGAAGTGTGCTGGCGGGTACGGGGTAAATGGTGTCCCGCACTGCGGGTATTAAGTACCGGTACGTAGTACGTACAAGACAGCATTGATATACTATAGTCTAGAGTAGTCTATAGCATATACTAAGATAGTATGTAGTATCTATAGAGTAGTATTCTAGTATCATCTACATCATGAGCAGACGCATCAGTCAGTGGTATCCTAGTAATCATAGATCCAAGTACAGCCCTGAACATAGCCCACGTCAAGACTGCTCCACTTGATCGTAGGCTAGACCGCCAAGAGTGGACCTCATAGCTTTCCCCAACCATTCCAAGGTGCTCCGAAGTACAGAGTACTCTCTGTACTTACGATCCTCTCTGAGTGCTCCCATCCTATAAATCCCTCTATTGTCCTTTCTCCCCTTCCGGTTCATTTCTATACTTCCTCCCTCCCCTCTCCTCCCACTTCCCTCTACCATCCACCACCACCACTACTATAACTACCACCCACACCTATCACCTCCACCACTCCACCTCCACACTTCACATACACATATACACCACTCATCATGGCCGCTCCTCGTTCAACCTCGCTGCGTGCCCTGCGCCAACTCTCCAGCCAGCACTCGGCTCTCCCTGCCCGCCGTGGCCTGCACATCACCGGAGTCCAGTCCGCTCAACCCGCCAACCCCGCCGACAAGGCCTCTCTCTACGCTGCTCGCACCCTGCCTGACCTGAAGCTCGAGTGCCAACGTCGCTCCATCCGTGCTGCTGGCAGCAAGTCCGAGGTAAGCAGCTCGTCCTCTATACCACCATATCAATATCCATTTAATCTAACATGCCTAGCTCGTCGAACGCCTCTCCAACCATGATATCCTCCAGACCCGTGCTTTCAGCATCGCCATGCGCCGCATCAACCCCAATGCCTTCGCTGAGTATGTTCTATCCCAACTCTATCAAGCCTCGCAAAAAGAACCTTTCTAACAAATCCACAGGTCCCGCCAATTCAACACCTCCCGCTCCTCATCAGCCGTCGGCGACTCCTCCACCGTCGACTTCGTCTACATGCCCACAATGTCCGACATGGACGCCACGACGATCCGTCGCTCATCCCCCCAAATCCCGGTCCTTCCCGACATGCACTCCATCCAACAACCATCCACAATCCCCACCCAGTCACCCATGAAGCCCCAGATCTACACAGTCGCCGGTTCCGGCGCTGACGTCGCCGCCAGCGCCATGTCTGAGGTTGTTGACAACGTTGCTGTTGATCTCGACCCGTTCTCCCTGACCGAGGCTGTCGGCCGCTCTCGCGTTGGCGAGGAGATCCAACGCACCCGCAATGGCGGCCCCGCCCAACCTGGTGTTGTTTCCGAACTCTGGGCTGGATTCCTGGATGATGCTTTTGGTCCCAAGGAGCCGGCCAGGAAATAAGATGTGAAGCGTGTGTGCTTTTGTGACGGCCTCTCCATGACGAACTTGTTTCTTTGTGGTGCGATTCGCACCACCTTTTTCTTCCCCTTTCCCTTTCTATTATTTCTATTTCCTTATATCGGGCTGTTTTTGTTGCCCTGATCTAGCGTTGCGATGTAATATCTTTCTCTTCTTTCTACCATCGAATACACAGTGCTACGGCTATTGCCAGCACCTTGACAGATCCAATCCAATCAATCTTCAATACTAGTAAATCATACGTCATGATCTTCAACGTTCTCAATTATAATTGTACATCATTGCATATGATTCTGATTTACTCCGTAGTTCTGACTCACCCAATGCCGATACTCTTCCTATTTTCGTTGTGCCGAGGTCCAACCACCAGCCAACCCTAGTACGCAGTGACGCCTCCCGCCCTGATCTGCATGACGAAAAAGCCCGATCGACACTAGCCCGGGGAGGATATGATCTCTTCCGATCATTTGCAGTACTTGTACTACTCCGTATTGATTCTTTTATTCTTCTCCGCAGACTCCATTCCTGGCTTCTCTTGCGCTAGTACTAGTGGTTAGGAGCTATGTGCTCCGTACTGGTGTCCCGATTCTCCGGCTCTGCCCCCGACTATCCCGAGGTCATGAGACTGGGTCCGACTCCGTGTCCGAACGGTCCTCGTTTATGATCGGTTTTGAAGCTGATGGAGGCGGGGGATATCGGCTGATTAGATCGCGTGATGCGTGATGGCACTTCTGTTGGTATATGGAGTAGTAATATGTTTTTTTTCTAGCGGGTAGGAGGGGACTCGGAGGGGGTTTGTTTTATCCACCCGAGGTTGAGGGTATTCGGACCAGCGCTTTATTCTAAGGCCAGAACTACTCTTGCTCCGGTAATCTATAACTTCAAGTGATAACTTGATGTTCAGTATTTCTACTGGCGAGAGTGGGAGCAGATTTTAAGCACTGCACCCACCACTTCGCTTTCATGATTTGTTCTATGCAATTACAATGAGAGTCTACGATAGCTTTTGATTGAATTTAAAATTTACTACTGGTATTAATCTAATTGATCCTATTCAATCCTTGTATACATTTTCTTCCCCATGAATCAACAATGGCAATGACAGGGGCAGATTTTGCAAGTAGGTTGACGTGCTCCGATCTTCCCCGAACTTTGAACAACCTCTCATTTCCGACACCAAATCCGTCTCAAGGCCTCAACGTTTCCAGCCTAACCTTTATTTGTGGACCTAAGAATTCAATCGTGGAAATAAATTGCAGTCAAAATTCATTATCGGAGTGATATCCTTAAAATATCTTTAGATTTCACTGGATATAAGTGAGCCTTGTACTATTCATTATTCTATCTACCACTATGTTGATCATCGGCTAACTCCTTATAACTGTGCTGTTCCACCGTGTTTATTCCATTGTTGCCCTCTCTTGGTCAATATCTACACTAACACCATTCATTCATGAGGTAGATAGCTTCTATTACAAGAGCCAACTTGCTATAGCTTGGGGAACAATGCGCACACTGTTCGAAGATACAAAACCCTGGCAGATGTTGGTGCTTAAGAGCAAGGCCCCCACCCAAGGACTTGCGCTCTTCTCTTTATGGCTTTAGATACTACACCCAAATTACATTTTACCTTGAATGGGTACTTGCCTTGTTGTTGTGAAGGTTGATTGTAGTCCTCATCCTCGGCACTTGGACCATTGAAACGAAGCTAATATGTAGTCTTTTGGCACAAACTGATTGACTTCTCTTGCTTCGGTCAGTCAGCAAAGTCTGACAAGCCGCTAAATAACCGATTGATTGGGGGCTTGCAGAGGCCAAGCGTCGCCTCCCCGCAAGTGAGGACAATGCGGGGTTTCCATCAGTCATGTTGGCTCCGAACTCATCGACCTTTTGACCACTAGGAGATTGCAATCGCGCGATCTCGGCTCATGGCTAATCATCGAGAAAAGAAATTGTAATCTCCAGGTATTCGCATTTTCTTTGAGAAGTAAAAAGGACCGAATCTGCTATTGACGAAAAGGCTCTCTGGCCATATCCATTCAAAACTAGCACATCATGGCGCCTTCAAGCAAAACTACGAAGCGGCAAAGTTCCCATGCCGACCAGAAATCCGTCACAGACACTAGGTGCTTTCCCCCGCCGACGAGAAGTTTAAGACTCGACTGGTCTAATGAAGCAAAATTTAGAAAGCTCCGCAATCGTATCTCTCAGCGGGCTTTTCGAGCGCGACAATCCGGGTATATCAAGGAACTCGAGGAAAAGCTTCAACGAGCAGAAAAGCCTGATCTAAATATCAATAAGCTGGAAGAGGAAAATCAGAGACTGGGTGTTCAGCTTTTGAATTGTCACAAAAAATTAGAAAGTCTCATCGTGTCGATGAAAACAGTCTCAGCATCTTTGTCAGAAGCGACTACCATTGAAGTGAGCAATTGGCCGTGTCTGGGAGGTCAAGC
Organism: Penicillium pancosmium; assembly: GCA_031761475.1. Classification (NCBI taxonomy): domain Eukaryota; kingdom Fungi; phylum Ascomycota; class Eurotiomycetes; order Eurotiales; family Aspergillaceae; genus Penicillium; species Penicillium pancosmium. The sequence goes on along the minus strand of JAVMSB010000212.1, from coordinate 6,228 downwards.
CTTTGCTAACCATGTCTCTTATTAGCCGTTCAATAAAGAAACTCTGGGGAATAGAAATTCGAGCGATGGATCAAGCTCACCAGGCGTTGATCCACTTAATACGACTCTCGCTGGAGATGTGGCCGGATGGGAAATGGATAACATTCTACAGTATCAAGTCTACAGTATTCCTTCGCAAAACCCTATTATCCTCAACCAGGAGGAACCAGAGCCCCACCCTTGAGATCGATAGTCGATGAATAACAAGCACAACCCCAGGTTCAAATCAGAACCGCAGGACAATGCCAACCGGCTCCACAGGAACTGATTTTCCACCCCCTCCACACGGTACCCTTTGAGAAGATGATGGGAATTGAACAGTACGAAAAACTCACTAGATCAAAACAATTTGCATCTGGCGATTTGTGTCTTCCGACCACGAATTCGGTATTTTCTGATCACATATCAAGCTGGGAAATATATCTCAAGCAGAAGTGGGGCGCCACTGCACCTTTCTTGAATGGAAGGATGGACTGGTACTTCGCCTTGCTTCAGCCCCTCCATAGAAATGCAGTATACTCACATCCAAACAGCCTTATCACTTCTGCCTACTTCATGACATCTGCCTTTATATACCTGTCATGGCCATCAATGACATCCTGGCATACGTATACCAAAGCACATATACCAGTTATGAAAATTACTACGTGGCATATCGATCCATCAGCTGAAAGCTATAACAACATGAGCCAGACCTGGAGGCCAGCAAAGACTCAGATTTCGCGGAAGCACCCCGCGATTATTGATTGGATTCCATGGCCATCGATCAGGGATAAACTGATCACCTGTCATGCTGCGAATCCTCTGATTGACAATGTCATTTGCGCCATCGGACATTCATACGTAATGGAAATTGACCTTTCTAAACTTATCGCTAACATTCCTCCAACGCCAGGATATGTCTCTGTTTGGGATCTTATTCAGGGAATTTCCCCGGAAACGTCAAAACATGAAAGTATTGACGCAAGTAAGAAGATCAGCTTGAATGCTTGGAACGGTTTACTTGGCTCTGGAGCGCCGACAGATGAAAATTTCCCATTTCAACAACACAAGGAATCGTTAGAGATGCATCTTCCCGCCCCTGATACCAATACTCTTTTTGGCTCCCACACAATGGCCTTACAAGCATTCAAGTTGCTGGGTATGGACAAAGGGGCATCGCTATTTCGTCTGGACCCTGCTTTCTTTGAGACTCACCCTGAAATGTACGATCACCGCGATAACATCATGGCCAGCGGTGTTCATCTCAAATCGCCCTACGGAGATACAATGATTTCACCCCAACCTTTGGACATTTCGGTTTCAACGCAGTACAAACAATTATCTTCATGGACTGTAGATCTCTTAGTAGAAGGGAGGTTGCCTGTGCCTCAATTACATCTGGATAGCGAGTGACACTGTTTCCCATATTGGGTAAACACGAAAAAAACCCCGGATGATAGCTCGATTTTGCCAAATCACATCAAACTCAATTCTGGCTGCTTTGATCTCTCAGTGAGGATATGACTGGATTCAATAGTGTCGGCTATATACCTAAGTGCTTTCATCTAGAGCGGCAAGTTTTCTTTATATTGGAACTAGTTGTCGAACATCCAGATAGCTTTCAATTTGAAATTTCCTGGACGCATTTCGAATTGATTAATTCCCACCCTTGTCTCAACCAATTGTACATAGAGTTCATGCAGACAAAAGCTAGTACGTAGCGATGGAGCAAAAGTAGGTTTTCAAATTCTAGGAGACGTGGATAGGGATTAACAACATACCCTCCATCCAGATTGATAAGGTTTGCTTGGAATATTAAGCTAATATATGGCGATCAAATTAAGTAACATTGAGTCAAGCTTGCATGGTTTGGCGAAGCGCGCCGACTGGATTCTTCAATCTCTTGACCATTAGGCCTTCTCGAACATCTCCTTCTACCCCACCCAGCGCTCCAGTTGTGCAAAATCCCAACATATCTTTGACCTTGTCGGGAAGTTTCATCTCAACATCTTCACGAAGAGAGAGGAAATTGTCTTCTTGCTGGCGAATGAAGGATCGCATAAAGAACATCAGAATGACTGGTCTTTCTCCTGTCTGCTGGATATTCGGGCCCGTCGCATGCCACAGACGACTCTCAAAGACAAGGGCTGTTCCCGCAGGCCCCTGGGCCGCGACCGAGTCTTTCAGGTCGAAGATATCATCAGGCGCGACATGCCCCGGATGGGAGCCGGGGTAGACTCGAGTCCCGCCGTTTTCAGCTGTCACATCTTCGAGGAACCACATGATATTCAACCAAAATGCAATATCTCGGACTGGGGGTTGGATTGCAACCTGGTCGGTGTGTAGCTGCATAGGGACGTTGCCAGGTCAAGCAATATTGGAACTATAGCCATGTATCAAGGCATGCTCCCCGAGGAACTCCGGAACAATCTCATCAATGAGGGGGTGTTGAAGAAGATCTATAAACTCTTGGCCCTTGTTGATGAGCGTCCTTATACGCTGGTTTGGTGCGTTCGGTCCGCGATCTTTTGCTGCGACCCCTGATCTTTTGCTGCGACCCCTGCCGCCACCTCCCCTGCTGCTTGCTCCAGAACGGCCTGTTTTAGGTTCGCAATTTGCTCCGGCGCAAGTGCATTTTTGACAATCCCATAGCCAAATTCTCCAATATCGGCTCTCACACGATCTAGATCCTCCGTCGGTTTTGGGAGGCTTGCAGCAGGAAGTACTTTGGGAGGAATTGGATTGATGGGGCATAAAATATCGCCAAACTTTATGGCGACGCGAATGTTGCCCTTGGGCATACTTGCTTCATGAAAGAATGCATCTTTGAACAAAGCATACCGTGGCTCAAGCTTCCTCTGTGAAATCTGGATCAAGTATCCTGGGTTGGTTTGAAAGCGGCAGTCTGGCTCGTTTGATGTTTCATTTAACAAAACGGGCTGAGTTCCACGAGAGCATCTACAACAATATTTTCTTCTTTCCCAAATTGATCGCCAACAGGGCCTTAAGAATTCCCATAGATGGGAGCTTCTCTTTGATAAGTGCGACCGCACGTTGATAATCGTCCTCTGACTTGTCCTTGCCATATTTCTCTGCCATCGTAATGTTCGCTTTAGGGTTTCCTCTGGAAATAGTGACTCTTCTGGAAAAATCATCGATCGCACCCCCGTGAGACTTCATGCCTTAAAGCACTTTGCGAGCTTTAGAGAGGGGCAATACTGGCTGGTCTTCAAGAGCACTCATAGGCTATTTATTGCATTGTTAGTCAGACTTTTCCTCGTAACGGGACTTACTTGCTGGAGCCCCTCATATGTACACCTCATGCAACATGATGGTTTAGGAATTTTGCGACAGGGGGCAATCCAGATTCTCCGGCGGGGTTCTAGCTATTCTTTCCTTAAACAACTTAGTGGTTTTTATTGGAGCCAATATCTCCATCCACACGTGCATACATTTACCTTTCACATCCATTATAACGGCAAGTCCTCATTATCAGTTGATTTGTCGATTCTCAGTCTGATAATATTTTGAATTGACTATTACCCAAACACCGAGAATATGGCTATTCCTATGAAGGGTCTCGAGGCAGAAACCCTAGCCACGGCTCAAGCAAGTCTTGACGAAAATGGATTGTCGCTCCGGATACCCTTGACGAAAAAACTGTCAGTTTCGTACTCGAACGGCTCTGGGCCGCAGCTGAAGAGAACAAGAGGCGTGGTGCAGAGCTGTTCATGCCAGCATTGGACCCTAACAGCTCCAATGTTCGAGTCTTCTATCTCATGGAGTTGGACTCTATTTTCCGAGAGTTGATCCAGCACCCAGCGGCTCTCGAAATTGCCAAATTGGTCATCGGACCCAAACTACTCGTCTCCAATTTTGCCGCGAATATTGCGAAGCCTGGTTCCTGTTCGATGGCCCTTCATTCTGATCAGTCTCTCGTCGTTCCCGATCCATGGGAGAAGCCTTGGGCTGTAAATAGTATTTGGTGCTTATCTGATGTGTATTTTGAGAATGGGGCGACCTTGTATATACCTGGCAGCCACAAGTGGAAGCGAAAGCATGAGGTGCCGGAGAACGCAAATGAAATGCTAAAACCCTTTGTCGCAAAGGCTGGCTCGATCATCGCTATGGATGCCCGAGTTTGGCATACTTCGGGTGCGAACATAACGAAAGATCAGGAGCGTGCCCTCCTGTTTGGGTATTATACTGCCCCTTTCTTACGCCAACAGGTGAACTGAACAGCAGCGTTTTCGCCAGAGGCTAAAGATTCTCTAAGCCCCGATATGCGAGAACTACTGGGGTTAAATATCACAGCCAATTCAGGGTCTGCGTCCGATGTCGGGACTGGACTAGAAAAATACGAGGCTAAGAGAAATATGTCGACAAAGGCCATCTTCAGCTAGCTTGATTGTTTTCGAAACGATTATTTGATCTACTTTGAAACCCACCATGGCAAAGTCCATCTACTAATTAGTGTCAGACTACACTACTCGTCCTAGATAATGCGTCAATTACCCAAGGCCCTTGATGATGTATGGAATCAAATCAAGGACTTTTTGGCAACCTAGACAACTCAGGAAAAATGTGGGGAATACATGATAGTCAGGATTTCGTGACTGTATTCCCGATGGTCCGTGCGAGATCGGGGGAAACACACAAACTTCTACAAATGGCGAATAATTTGTGTGATGAGAGCAACTTGGAATATTCAAAATTTGGACGCTGAGATAGATAATTACTTCCAGGAGGGAGGGCCCAAAAAATCTTCGGAGCAGGCGCGCACATGTCGCGTATTCCGAATTCCATGTGGGTGGATGAGCTGACCTTTCCAAATTGTTGCAGGGAAGGGGACGTTGCAGAATAACACAGATTGATTGATTCTCCAATGCGGGCTTTTATCAAAGACATCGAACTTTTGATAGGTGAGATAGGCACGACATCTTCGTTTACAAGTCCAGGCCTGCCCTTTCCAGATTGCCTTTTTGACGTTGAAAATCAAGTTCAAGCGATTGACAATCCTAAACCATGGTCTGCTCAGGACCTTTTTGACATACAAGACGTGAGTGACTTTTTAGGGGAACTGAGGTTTGGGGGAAGTGAACGGGACTTCAGGTCATTCATACTAAGTGTCCAGACCAGCCTAAGTCAAAAAGACTATATATAAGCTACTAGTAGCTTCTTAGGTTCCAATTTCTTCGGCTGGTCGGTGAGATGAGCACAGGTCAAGTGGTGCAGAAAATAAATTGTCGGGTGTCTCTGCAATTTTATTAGCTCGATCAAATTTTCCTGGGGTGACGGTATTCTCTGTCTTGAATAGCCATCTACGATGTTGTGGGATCGGTCGCGGGAGGCTTTTTGAGCTGCAAGCCCGATACTCGAACATGTACTCGTATGAACTGATCGATCACCGGCTTCACATAAGTGGATACAGGGCCGCGACTCGACGTGGTAGGAGGGGTGTCTTCCACCATTTCAAGTCTTGCAAGGAAACGCGCGTCCATTGCCTGGTTGGCTGGGGATGTTCATGAATATGCAGGTATCCGAGGAAGCCGATGTTGGGAGCGGAACGGAGAGAGGCAGGGCTCAAGTGAAAATAGAATCAAGACTCAAAGTTTATTGATTGACAGGATCAAGTAGCTGGGTGATCGCTGAACCCATGCTGGTCGAGACTCTGGCATCGAGAGATGGAATGATTGAGTCTAGACCAGCCGTGGCTTGAAGGATGGTGGACTTATGTATTGATGTTCTCCGTGCAGGTGCACCAAGCTGGACCGTGCATTAGAACTGACCAGTGATAAGCAGCAGCGCTAGTGCTTCCCCAAAAAACGGTTCCCCTGAGTTGTGCGTTCGATAGCAGGATTCTCCGGCCACAAACTCTTCCATTTGTCGATAAACGGACCAAATTTCTCAGTATCAGATAGTAAACTCTGCATAATAATTTAGTTCTTCGCTATTTCTTAATCTTTCTTGAAGCGAACAAGAAGGATGCCGTGGTCTTGACAGAAAAGGAGCAAGTAACCTGACTCTAGCGTGCAGCTAGTCTCGACCCAAAAGCCGATCGCAACCGGAACCAGGTGAAGTGGAGCTCAAGGTAACCCAAGATATCCAATTAATCACCTAAACTGGGTTAGCACTTGGCAAGAACTGGGCAGAAGTGTCTTGTCAGGGGAGGATTTTCCTCAGAGGTTCACCACCGAGTGGGACCCC
>JAVMSB010000211.1:0-55402 GCA_031761475.1 Penicillium pancosmium | reverse complement strand
CCCCCCCAACCGCACGTGTTTCGCCAAACACCTGGCTAATTTCCAGCAGATGGCCATGTTTCGGATGGTGATGCAGTCGTACAGAACCCTATGATTGGCGAAAGAGGCTGGTTTCAGCCTTATGACCCTTCTGCTCCACCAATACATATCGGAGAAGCAGCGTGCACTGCCTTTGCAACTCGCTTGCGTCAAGTCCTCACCCAGAGCAGGGCGTCGCATATGCCGAGGACACAGTATACCCCCGAAGCAACGTTGTACAAAATCCGCGATTCAACAATGGAATGGCCGGGTTTGCCACAGGCGCGCTTATTAATTCAAATTGTCGTCAATCAGGTTAGCCGTGTTTATCACCTGTTTCTCAGAAAATCGACGATCCAAGAGTTGGAAGACGTCTATCGCAAAGGGAGCTTCGATGATCCGATATTGAAGACGAAATTTTTCGCTCTTTTTGCCATGGGTGAAGTCTATTCTGCCCGTTCCAATTCTAAACTAGAGTGCGGAGTTCCCGGTGCTTCGTATTATGTGAATGCGATGACTCTGATTCCCATACTCCCGGAGAGGCCGAGTATGACCGTCATCGAGTCTTTACTCATTTTGGTACGCGTATCTTTATCGTTCCTGAAAACCATTCCTGACCCTCTAGTCTTTATACTCCTACTTCCTGAACCGACGCCATTCCGCATTCCTCCTCGTCGGCAATGCAATGCGTCTTGCGTTGACTTTAGGATTGAATCACGATATACCTGAATGCAACTGCCCAGATCCTGTCGAGCGCCAACACCGAATTCGTCTGTGGTGGGCAATTTATGTTTTTGATCGAATGTATGGATCAAAAACAGGTTGGCCCATTCAAATCGCCGACGACGACATCCACGTCGAAATGCCATCAAAAATAGCCTGCGATCCACGTGAGGAGCAATTTTCCGATACTGAATTTCTCCTCGCCAGTATTCAGCTGGCTCGTATAACAGGCCAGGTGACTGAGAAGGTCTATAGTCGAAAGAAGCAGCCGGATTCGTTTTTACAACGAGAGCAAAAGCTACTTATCTCCTTGAAGGAATGGTCGCAAAACCTTCCTTCGCATCTTCGACTCAATAGGAACAGCCACGCCCCGGGAAATGTGGTCTCTCTGCACCTTCAATTTAACCAGGTACGACTCATACTATTTGTTCAATAGAAACAGGATATGGAGTTCTAACCTGTGCAGTGCATTATGTTGGCGACTCGACCTATTTTGCTTTTCACACTCATTCAATCCAGAAAAGACCCGGAAGAAGACTCAAACCAGTCCTCCAAGCTAAAAGAGCAAACCTTGAAGACTCTGGGTGACGCATGCCTTCATGCTGCAAGACATACACACTCGCTAATTGTCGAGGAATGGGCGAATGGCTCCCTTCCGATCTACGGTTACTTCTACGCACACTATCTCTTCTCTTGCGCACTGATTATGGTAATATCGAGTCAAATAAACACCGATCATCACAGCGATTTCGCGTTATTCGAAACTGCCTATGAAATTCTGCGCATGATGCGTGACCACGGAAACCTTGCTGCAACCGAGTTCTACGACAATCTAGAAAGTGTGCGAGGGTGTTTAGACGAGGTCCAAGGACCCACCGCTCGACACGCATCGTCGAGCTCTCATCTTCCAAGGCATGGAAATTCCGATCCTCTCTCATTTTTATCTGACCCGGTGCATGGACCGAGTGAAGCATCTTTGGGCGTAAATTCGGCTTTGCCTGAGTCTACGGTACCGGGGAGTCTGACAGATGAAATGATATTTTTGGATCAAAGTATGGAGGACTTTTTGGCCCAGCCTGATGTTGATTTCGGCCCATTGGATCCCTCTGGAGTACCAGTCAATGTAGCGGATGCGGTGTACTCGTGGCCAAATTTCTCGCTTTGGACGGCATAGCATTGCGTGTGCGCCAGATCTCAGATAAATAAAGCAGCTAGTTAATCTCGAGGCCAAAAAAATCAGAAGATTTGCTCGGGTCTACTTTAATGATTATTGCTAGATGGAGATCCGGATGGTGGGTTCACCATCTGCTGAGTTATATCGGCCAACGGGATCGCATCACGCGTCCCTGTAAATCCACGGAGGGGAAACTGCACGGGGTGGTATATCTTCTGAATATAAAGAGCAAACGGCCCCTGAATAGTTGTAGTATTTCCGGGAATCGGGATCACACCCTACACTCTTTCATGTCTAAGCCCCTATGCCAAGACACACTTGGCCGTACTAGATCAACTCCTGCAATAATAAATCCATGGATCTTGCCAGATAAAAATGCTTAAGAGATTATGTTAATACCGTGTGGTTTCCGACAGCTTGGGGCGTAGATATGTATTTGTTGGACCCTTCAGTGGAGATGTAAACAATCACATACGACGTGCAATTCACCGTGGCCTCCCATTAATCCCTCCCATCATCTGGTTTCAATAGTGGTAGTAGAAATTTGAGCATCATCTGGATTGTGATTACTGGCTCAATATGTTGATGTATTAGTCGAAAAACACTGCCATTGAAATTCAATAAATTGATGTAAACTTCGTGTGGGCTTTGGTGTATAGAGAGATGTCCATAAGAAAATTATTGAGCTGAAAACCTCTCGCATGACAATACGCTTTAATCCTCTTCGTTCAGTTGCTGGGGTTGGTTACCTATTTTCACGTCAAGTCGAATAATATAAAGTAGTTCACGAAGACTCACATGTAAGATACGACGAGAATAGTCATTGTATTCATTAAGACTACCATTGCTGTGGTAGCATTGTGTCATGTAGGCACCATTCAGCCGGGGATCACCAAAGGGGAATATGTTTGAATTGTTGCCATCCTTCATTGTGGTGTCATCAGAGTGGGAATCGGAGTCAGTTTGGCGTTTGTGTCTTCTTGATCGCCACCAGAAAAACGCAGCGCCCAGAAGAGCGGCAAGCGCACATACTCCAACCACGACACCTACAATAATAGCTGTTGTATTGTGACGTTTCGAGGGCGGTTCCGGAGTTTTAACGGCCGACGTATCACTCGAAGCTGTCACTTTTGACTGCGAGGCGTCAGTATTTGTCGATGTGGAACTCTGGGACTCGGGGTAGGTCGGGATGTCTTTTTTCAGGCCTGTTGTATAGACTGAATAAAAGCCGTCTCCACCGCCTATCAACGGTGAGCAGTGGAATCAGATGAACTTGGTAATGTTGGACATACACATATCGGAGAGAAATCCGTTACATGCCCGATCGCACCTTTCTTGAGCAACTTTAGTCTGGTTTGGAGGTAGTTCGTTGCCGCACAAGCAGTCGGAACCTCCGGTTAGGGCAAAAGAGGCTGCGTGAGTTTTGACACATTGTTGCAAACACCATCCAGAGCTTTGATATATGTATGATGTTTGGTTCTCGAGGCCAGTACTTCTGGAGTAGCAGCCAACGTATGTAGATGAAGACATCTTCTGTGGCAAGTTCAGCTTTGAGGAAATCGTGCACAGACAGCCTGATATCTAGCAATGGCTAAGTAAATGGATATTGAGCAGTTACAAAAATTTCTGAAGTTCGACTTAGGCAGGATCGTACCGAGTGTAGTACTTTACGTTCGATAGATCGTCGATAGGCAGTCTCTTGATAGGGTCGCATGACTTCGTGCTCGAGTTACTAGAAATGTATAAAGCAACCACGTCTAGTCCTCAAGCCACAGGGCTGTGATTAGTAGGCGTAGAAAAACCAAATCCTGTCTTCCGTAAACCTTCGACGCATCGAGTTAGGAAAAGATTTATCGCAGAGATAATCCTGTCATTTAAACGGTCAATACTCTATTTCGATAGGTCTGCCTTCGGCGGATCGATTTTAGGAAATAGAAAATCAACCTCGAGTCCTACCGTCACCATGATACAGGGTGGCAAATCCCCGCCAACCCGCTGCCAAGCCCAGGAGCCAAGAGATATTAGTATTAGGAGACATAAGGAGATGATGCACGCCTATGCTTTTGTATCCAGTATAGGTAATGAATTTTACCTTCTCTCATGTCTACTAGTATTGCCCGAACGCGCCTGTCAGTTCTAAATGGAAGCATAGCTATAAGGATAATCAGATGACATCAAGATAATTGACATACGAGTATTGATACCAGCACAGATAGCTTTCCTTTTTCCTAAGCTGGAATCACTTCAAATTAAGTAATAAAATGTTTCGGCTAAATTAGTGATAGGATCGCTCTCTACTGGCGGCATATATTTCATTCGCACTGCAAGCCAGGGAAATTACATCTAGCCGGGTCTTTGTGGCAGACGGCCCACGGTTCAAGATCTCAGAAAAGAAGGTTCCCAATTTGCATTCGTTGGTTTTCACACCCGGAAAGCGGAAGCAGTAAAGGGCGAGAGCGAGAGCGAGAGCCAGAGCGAGCGCGTGAGATCATGAGACTGGGCACTGCAGCAAGAGATGCTTGGTAGAGAGAATATTGGGACGCTTTTCCGCTCGTATCTTTCAAGTGTCTTCCGCTGATGACCTGACAAGGATTCGCGTACGTCTGCGATCGGAGGAGTCAAACTTATGAGCTCGCCATACGGATATTTAAACCTAAGGCATTAAGAAGCCAGCCGTAGCTCATGATTGTTCTGTATGCAACGCAATATTAAGGCTCGTAATTGAGTACCACAAATCCGCACCCATTTGTAGTCATTTGAGTTAGATATGGTGTCGATAAGTCATCGTTGCCAGAAGTTAACAGAAGGCTATAACGTGATGTTCACTCAACACAAAATCTGTTCCATGTCGAAGCCATAATCGTTCTAGAAAGAGGCAGCAAAACTAGTAGCTTCGATGACCATATCTTTGAAATATGCCAAGCTCAGTAACCGTATATTCAGGGGAATGACGTTTAGGCTAGTCATCGATGCACCGTTAGAATGATTTATCTATCATTATATCACAACCGTAAAAGACCGATCATGCACCGTCTTATTGGGCTAATGCTTTTATATTTCTTGAATGTTTCATGCTTTATTTTTATAGAACTTTTCATTTCCTTGTTCAATTATAGCGTCATTCATTATGAGGACTTCTTCGTATCGGAACAGGTTTCTTGGCATTGTGGATTGAGAAACAATGAAGAAGTGTAGGTGGCGACACCAATTCTCAGAAATAATTTATGCCAGTTCCATAGAGATCTAGTGTCATCTCTGGTGGTGGAATTAAACATTATTTTTACTTTGTTGGGGAATGGCAAAGAATCTCAATAACAGTGATATGGAGCCAAGCAAAGACAGGGAAGTACCTAGTCTATTGCCTAAGTGTTCGAGCCGGGCGCGTTGGCTTTGTCATAAGCATGTGATCCTTTTAGTAGTGACTGGTAACTATCACCCAGCAGTTCTTTGTGAGAAAGCATGGATAATCTAGTACATCCCATATTTGCAGTTCTTGCTGAGTGGGATGGTCCTGCTCCTATTGTAAATGCTTTTATTTTGCAACATCAGGATTGAAACTAGTTTCGATGGAGTTTTTTGTTAAAAAAAATGGATTGAGTTGAAGTTCTAGAATTTGTACGGGTGGTAAGCCAATGGGGAGCCCGTGGATGGTTAAGCCGGGATGCATGCGCGAAAGTTCCGATCTTGCTGCCTGACTGTTGCTGCCAGCCATACAGCCATGCGAGATTAATGTATAATAATGCAAAGGTTTCAATTAGAATGTCTTATTTCATGCAGGAAGTGTGTTATTTGCGCAGTCCGACTCTGACGTGCTTTTTTGGGCATCTTTCAGCCCGACTGTGCCTGATATGTATAGTATCAAGTCTGCATGAAACATCGACTTGATGCAGTATAAGTGAAACAGATAATGTCCATATTACTGCCATCCCTATAGAATATTATCATAAGTGCTAATACTACTACTAATACCTGCTAGTATACTACATTGAGTGGCCTGATATCCCGTGACTTGGCACATGGCAGGCACGGCTGACTTCCTCGCCAGCTGAGCACTTCACTTCATCTTCTCTTCTCTGTCACCCTGAGAACTTCATCTTGATCACAGTCACTGGTCTCACACTACCCCTGTACCTACGCTGTTCGCACTGACTGCCTATTGTGACTCACGCTAGGAGTCATCCAATTCGCATCTGATTATCGTGACGCCCCCTCGAGCCTCTCCAGTCCCCCGCAGTGGGTCCATGTGCGTGCCTGACCGCTCCTCGCTGCCTGGGGATGATCGCACTGCCTTGTGCCTTTATTCTGCTTCTGCGCCCGGCGATGCCCTGGAATCTTCAAGTTCTTCTGCATGCTCTTCCAACTGCGCCAGTCCCCAGCCTGCCATGTCTTCCGCGGCGAACTCCTGGGGGACCCTAATCAATCCTGACAAGAGCCCTGCGCCGCTGTTGGAACAGTTATGTTTGGGGATCGCCCAACTGATGGTACGCCCACTCCTTGAAACCCGCGGCCCCATGTTCGAGAACATTGGAAGCTCTCTGGGGCCCACGGTTCACCCGTTCGATTTGCATGCGCCCCGTATTAACGCCCTTCCCTTCACCACAGCCTTCCTTTGACTCCAGCGGTACTATCGACCTCACTCCCGAACGACTCGCCTCTTTCTATCGCAAGGTTGGCGGCAACTACGACTCGCTATTTCTCGAGACCAAGTCACAAGCCCTTTCGTTTATATACCAATCCGTCGGATGTTTCCACAGCCTCCAGCCCTCCAATAACCCGTACGAGTCACCCTCAGTACCCTCGCTCCTACCACTCGGTTTTGTACGATGGCAGACAATACAGCTTTTAATGGACCCGGATGAGCATGCCCGCTTTCTGCAGAACGCAGTCAGCCAGTGGAATATCGTAGATGCGAAAGGTGACATCTTCCCGAAGGACATCCCGCGAGATGCGTTCCCATCTGAACCCGACCCTGAAATGCTCCAGTGGCATGAAGGCGTGTGTCGCAAACTTGAATACGACTTCGTGAAGAGACAGGCCCACCGTGCATCTCCTCCCAACTTCGGTGCATACCACTATCATTTCAGCGGCAAGGAATCTCTGCCCGATGAGGAAGACTATTTCACACACCCACCCCGTCGTGCAGCATCACATCGCCATGGTGGACAATACGACTCAGATCGACCGAGTCGGCGACGCCACCACCACCACCGACGCTTGAGCGGGGAGCACCCTCCGTCCAGCTCACGGAGATCGGAACGTACCAACGGTGGAAGATCAGGGATGTCAACTCCTCGCGTCCGATCGCCCTCCCCACGTACAACTCGCCCGCCGCGCTCAAGAGGTCGAGATCGCGAAAGTTGGTATGGCCATCCTTTGAGCCCAGGGATGGCCGACGGTCCAGTCTTCCCAGATATAATAGACCACGACCCCCCACCGCACGTGGAAGAGCCCGAACCTCCCAAGTCCAAGCACCGATCTCACAACCACAACCTGTCGCCTCCTTCAAATTCCCGAGCCCGGCGTCACTCTCACGACGCGTATATGCGCAAACCAGCACGAGAACTCTCACCCTCGGCACCACGACGAAGCTACGAGTCCCGCCCGCAACGGTCGACGATGTCGCATTCCGAAGCAGCAGCAAGAAGCCGCCGCCGAGAAGAACGTTCTCACTCTCGAACACCCGCAACTCCCGACGTAAAATTCCGCGAATTTAGCTTCGACGGTCCCGTGCCTGCTCCAGCACCAGATCCACCGCAATATGCGCAACCCCCACCACCTCCGCCCCGCGCTGTGCCCCGTCATCGTTTCAACCTCGAACCCGACGACGGGCGCCGGGGCAGTTACAGTGGCGGTGGAGGCGTCAGCGCGGGAGGGAGTCGACCTGGCAGTGGAGGCAGTGGATCCGAACGACCCCGTTCCTTTAGTAGTGCGGGCTATTACACCCGATCATCGCGCTTTACAAGCCCTTCCCGAAGTTCTGCGGCGAAACGCTTCATACCGACCAGTGTTGCCGAGGACGGAACTTATCTCCCTCCGCGGAGACCTATATACGACTGATGAATAACGTTACTTATGATTCTGACTGAGCAATTTCTGAATTTCTGGCGTGGCGCTGATACTGGCATTTTTTTATCATGGGATCATGATCATCTTCTCTCATACTTCACCATCCTCTTCTGTCCATCATCCATGGATGGATGGTAGGGTAGTCTCCCACTTATCGATATACATACAGGTTTGGGGTCTTGGGTGGTATCTGCTCTTCAGCTTCTCTTCTCTTCTCTGGTATCTAGTTTCTTTCTATTACTTCTGGTACTCGAATGATATATATAAACTCAACATTACAATGTTAAATAAACAAGTAATCAAACTTCTTAGTCAAGCTCAAGTTTTTCCAGCTCGAGACGAACGTAAACTATCATTAGAGGAGTTATCTCCAAGTTGTTTTATCTTGTTCTGAGAATGACGGGAGATACAGGTGCCCAGGTTTAGATTGATCTAAAAGATAGCGCCCCAGGGAGTGCCTGCGGCACCACAATTGGCAACAGTGAGACTCTACTACTAGTAGGCCTTACCCATCCGTTTACTAGTCACGAACGATAATATTTCCCGTCCAGTAGCACACTCATTGGCCTTTATGACGAGATTGCCCACCAGGTCATAGAGATAAACTTGAATCAGCGAATCAATCCGGTCGGCGTCAGATCGCTCCATCCTCAACTTTTTCATCCTCTCCGTCATGGGCAAGGGCAGACCATACTGCAAGCAAATTATAATCAAATCTTCGAATGCATTGCTCATTAGGATTTCACCAGAGAAGAATCTTTCTTCCTCCGCAACAGTTGAAGCTTGTCCAAATACTTCGTCAGAGACGTCTACAACGCATCTTGTATACTCGAGAATGGTGATGGCAGCCCTTCGTCGAATATCTGGGACTTTACCGTGGAGGCGTGAGTCAAATAAAGACCGATGCATTTCCCATCAAGCCTCCAGATTGCTTTCCAAAGCCGAGGCAAGTCAGTCTCCAGGAGATGTTCTCTGAGGATCCAAGGCATGGTGCCTTAAATGCCAGAAACACAGATTTCTCCGAAAATGCACCATGTTTATTGTTGTTTTCATTTCTCGAAGGCTCACTACAGCCAGGTTATTGGAGAACCAGTAGAGCCATATGCTTATATACTAGCTTTGTTTACATATAAACAAAGAAAAAGGCTATGACGATGGGCTACGGCTTAACCGCGGTCCTAGGCGGGCACCCGCGCCGTAATTTATGGTTCCGGTTTGGTATCGTAATACCCACCTACGCACAGCATACATAGTACGAGTAATTTATGGTTACAGTTCGGACCTTTATACTCAGTCTATTAGTATTACTATTGTATACTCTATATGCTGCTCCAGAAGATTGCTTTCAGAAAGTAATCTTGCTATACCATTTGGCCTAATGGGATAGAACAGCAATAATCTGGGCAAAAAGGGTGCAAACTAGAGCTAGTGTTACTTCAAGTTGTATTATAGTCTAGAAGACCCTAAAAGGATAGAAATTGCACAGGTCCTAGATATAAACCTGACGAGGTATGCTACGCTTTGTGGACTGCTTGTTTCTGGGGCTTTTTTTTGGTGACTTCGGTCTACGGGGGAGTCTGAAGCCTGAGGCCTCAGGGCAAAGGACTACGAGTGTGTTACCTATTAGTATTCTTGCAACAGAATCTTCATCATATCTTGAAGCTCATTGCAAGCCATGTAGATTGGCTCAGCTGGTCTCTTGCCTCATCATTCGAGAATCCAAGGTTGGGATTCATGGATTTCACAAGCCAGGGCCCGGAGAGGTGGCCCTGCCAGGTGGGGAATTCCAACCTGAAGGTCCATGCAATGGATTTAAAAGCAAATTCTACTATACATATAAGGGCATTTATATGTTTTCTCATCATCTCAAACATATTCTGGCATTGAATCCAAGTTCGTCACGATGGAAAGCTTTTCCACAACATGACCTCGGGACGAGGTCCCTCAATTCAAGTTGCAATATAATCAAATAAAATCCGATTTCCGGGTAAAGATAGATCAATTCACCCCAAGATTAGATCAGCTACGGAGTTCCTATCAAGGGTGATGGAAATCGGTCACGCGGAAGTCCGTGCTGCAAAGCTCAGCTGCCAATCTCCCTATGATAGAGCCCCTTACATCGGAGTCTGCCGACGAAGCCAAGCCTTATGTACCCCTATATGCATACCCGTATACAAAAACTACTGTACGGAGGTGAGTGAGGCAAATAAAGATCGACCATGGCTTGCAGATCAAGCGAATAATGTGTCTCGAAATATGCACTAGGGGCGCCGGCTGACAAAACAGGTAGGTATGTGCAGGATCATGGCCGGGGAGGACGGGACCGTTGGCGAGCCGCCTAAGCGAGATGATTTTAGAATTCTAGATTCTGCCTACGGAGTAGCTTGGCAGCCGAGACCGCGCTAGAAGCTAGGCTTCGAAAACAGACCCCCTGGACGCTGGTTGGTGGGCGATGGGTGGTCGGGCCAGGTTGGATTGGACTACGAGTAATGCCCTTCAAACCACCTGCCAAATCTACGATAGCTACTGACTCACACAAGGTTTTCTAGATCTGAGTTCGGAACATTTTCTGCCATTGACTACGAAGGGATCTTCAAAAGAAAATCGTGCGCAGATCGCGGGAATCGGGGAGATCGGATTGAAATCGCTTCCCATCGCGATTCTCTTCTCGGTACCAAAGCTTTTGGCGCATTGTCCCCGCCGTGTCACCTCGTTCCGCCCTTTTGTCTTTGGGCAAAAGGCATTAGTGCTTCATGCAGGGGTGAAAATGGTGGACCTGGACGGAGTACTGGGTACACGTGTGAAAATTTCTCCGTTGTGGTGGGGCGTGTCGATCTGAGGCTTTCCTTAATTTGGCGACGGTATTGCTGGTGCTGATTGGTAGGGCTGGTCTAAAAATTGGGGTTATCTTTGTTTAGCCTGGAAACAATGCGCCTTCTGTCATTTCGTCTACCATGAGGAAATGGTCCTTGGCTTAGTTTGGTACTCCTCGTAGGCCATTATGGCGTGTTAGGCTGACTTTGACACGCCAGTGTCATTGATGGCGAGAATAGTTTTGCTTTCAAAGATAAAAAGAGCGCTTTCAGTATACGAAGTACACGGTGTATAATGCTTGTCTTTTTCTGAATCATGCGTCAGCTCAGTAGCATGGAGCGGTTTTGGCACGGCATGTGTCGCTCCCGGTTGATGTGCGGAGATCATTGTTTTTCATCTCCGAAGGCGTACTGATCCACTGAGGGTCAATAGCATTTCCGGTTTATCGGATGTCAAAGCTGTCAGATACTAACAGCGGATAGCGAATCACAATGGTCATGGTCCCTGTTGAGCCTCGTATGTAGTCCACAATGTCCAGGTCCACCTGTTGGCCATTGTCTTTTCGTCGCTTGTCCGCCGCCACTAGAGTATCACGCTAGCTTAACCAGAGGAAATATCTTCCTTGACATCGGAAGGGACCCGACGGATGTTAATAATTCGTGCTTTACCCCGTACGATCCCGTTCCTGCCACTCCACAACACTCTACACTCAATGCTTATGTGTTACACCACTGCCAGCGACTCTTGACAGCACTACAGGGCTGTTTAGAAGTGTAAATTTATCAATAGGACGAAACCATGGTTGTCTACGCCGATGCAGCCCCAGGGCTGGCAGCCACGACGATTCTACTTACGGCGTTGGCATTAATTACATTCGGTTTGCGCGCTTATTGCAGATTGAGTCGCAGATCATGGGGACCCGAAGACTGGATCATGACGGCAGCATTGGTTTGTTCTCCTCAGAACCCTCACAAGATCTAGCAGTATTCGTCTAACGCAACAAACAGGCACCCTTTTTTGTACTTGTTGCTGGATGTCTTGGGGGTGCATTCAATGGAATTGGTGCTCACACTACCACGCTTGCGAAGCCTGGCAATGAAAAATACTCAGCTGAGGCACAGAAGGTGATTATTACTCTGATCAGACTCGCGAACTCCGACGATACTAACTTTCAATCGACTAGTTCTTCCTGATCTTCGAGGTTGGCTATTGTTCTGCTATCATCCCAATCAAGCTCAGTATCAGCTGGATGTTGATCCGTGTGGCGGAGGGAAGAAAGATCTATGTTTACGTGCAATATGTCGTAATTACTATGTTCGTTTTGATGAACATCATCGCGTTGATCTTCATTCTGATCAACTGTATTCCTGTCGAGTATGACCCCATGCAGACACTATACGGAAGAAACGTGCTAATCCAATACTAGAGCCGCTTGGGATACGGAACTCCTCAAGAATGGTGGCCACTGTCAACCCAGCTATGTTCTCGCCGACGTTTACTACGCCTGTACCGCCGTCAATATTTTTACTGACTGGGTGACTGCTTTCCTGTAAGCCCTTGCCACATCTCATCTGCACTATGTGAGCGATAAGGAACTAATAATCTCGCAGTCCGGTACCTTTGCTTTGGAACGTGCAGATCAATCGGAACACGAAAATTTCGATCATTGGACTGATGGGTCTTGGAATTTTGTTCGTTTTCCCCTGGTCTTCGAATTTCCGCAACATTGACTAACATTCTCTCTCTATTCCAGTGCATCACTCTCAGCATGTATCCGCCTAAAATACACAGTCGCCCTCACCAGCCAAACCGACTACCTCTTTGAGGTCGCAAACGTTGTCATCTGGGGATTCGCAGAGAATGGTATCGGCATGATGGTCGGTAACATTGCAACCCTCCGTCCGCTATTCCGCGTCCTCCGCGACGGCAAGACCTCCGACTATAACAACTACCACCAATCTCCCGGCTTCAGTGGCTCCCGTAGTGGAGGTGCGATGTTCTCGCGTAACTACGAGCTCGAGAGCGGGAAAAACCTTAATCATACTACCACCGAGGTTGATCATGGCCCGCGTAGCAGCTTGAGCGATGGTGATAGCCAGAAGGACATCCTGGAAAATGGACAAAAGCCTGGACAGGCCGATATTCTTGTCAACCGTCAAGTTATGGTGACTTATGACTAATCCTTTCAGTTGCCTTGGCCTTTATTTCAACCGAAAATGCATATACTACCGGGTCGTTCCCTATTTTTTTTTCCCATGTGACTCACTGGTGTCGTTTTTCATAGCGTGGCTGATCTTGCATCCATATCCTGTCATTTTGTTCTTATGTACATACTAATAGAGATACTCTTACGCATATAATTTCCATCCACTGCATCTCTTTCAATGATCGATCCTCCTTCGGCAATGCTGTTCCCGATTCTATGCCGACAGTATGCCGATTTTATGCCAATCAAGATAGTCAAAATCGTCTTATTCAATAATTTCGCCCTATTCCTCATGCCCACACAGCAAAATTAAATCAACCGTGGGGAAAGAAACACTCAAACACTAAAACTCGGGGTAAATCCGGGGCGCAACGTCATTCTCGATCTGCCGATCCTTCGGAATTCAATCACCGACCGAAATTCTTGGCATCATTGCCCTCCCATTGGAGAAGATCTTCTTCTCCACGATTTCTACTGGCCAGCAGGTCGCTAGACTTCAACAAATCCATTGAGGCTAACAGGACCCGTGGATCGCATCCCCTCCGACTTTCACGAGATATTTTATCGATGTCTTATCGGTTCTTCTACCCCGCCACTTTTTGCTTCCCCGCGAAATCCCCACGCCACCCGAGTTGTCACTTCTCAACTTGCGCATATTCGCGTAGTAAATTTACTATGCGATGACCATTCGATTAAAATATGTCACCAAAGACTACATCCAAAAGGAAGCATGCCTCTATGGCTTGTGTTCCTTGCCGGGAGAGCAAGATCAAGGTAAGCAAAGCTCTTCCACCCCCCGCACTCTGTTCGGCGACTGATAACCCCCAAATAGTGCGATGGTTCTGAGCCAACTTGCTCTAACTGCATAACCAAGAGTCGGAGTTGTCATTACCAGTCGGTTGATAAAAGGAAGTGAGTACAGCCTATCTCCCGATGCGTGAACTGCAGCATCTGACTCTGGATCCTAGACTTCCTCTTCGGATAGCCATTGACTTGCTCATCGCAAGAGTCGATCAACTTTCAGAATTCATTTGTCAGAATGGCCTACAGCCTCCCCCGAGCCCTAAGGACAAGGATGCGGCATTGAAGGAGATTCTCAATGCTCTTGGACCGACCAAACCGACCTCCGGACTCGAACCCTCCTGCGAACCACAAATGTCTCCTATTCTACCAAACGATCCTAATCTGGACTTTGGAAATTCGCAAGATTTGATGGGGCCGCCTCTTGTTCCTGCAGCTCTTCCGCTGCCTAAGATCCCAACTGCGACTTCACCGGACCAGACTTTGCTTCCAGCAGCTTCTCAGACTTCTCCCTTGCCAGGGCCCTCCGAGCAGGGAAAATTGACACCTTCGGCAGACACCCCAGAAAGCATACTCAGCAGCTGGGATATGGACCTTGCCTACGGTGGCTCGGCAATGTCCGCGCCCACCGATTTGCAACAACTTATCGATTCGACTTCTGAACGCGATGCTTTAGGTCTCGACTTAGATGGGATGGCCCAACCGGTCAACACAACAGCCACTGCCGCCACTCCGACTACAAGCGAAGATGGGTCGACCTTGGTCGACGATGCTAATACTACAGCCGACATCGAAGGACTCATCGATGACCTTTCCGACCGAGTCGGCACGCTACGAATCGGGCGAGGGGGCAAAACTCACTTTTTCGGACCGACGTCTACATTCAATCTACGTGATATGCCGCATTCAGATACATTTGACACCCATCGCAGAATGCAGGGTTACGATTTCAATGGTCCCGGTCGAGTCGAGGCTGATAAAGAAGTACCTTCCGACCTTGAGGAACACTTGATCAGTTTATATTTCAGTTGGCAGGATCCGTCGTTTCATGTTGTTGATCGGAAGCTGTATGAAGATGCTAAAGAGAAATGGTTCGCTATGGAGGATACTTCCTTCTACTCCGAGGCCTTGCGGAATGCGATGTGGGTTTTTTGATGCCTCGCTGGTGTTTGAGTTATCTTGCTGACCAGAGCTGAACAGGTGTGCGATCGGTTGCGCATTTGAAACAAGATTCCACCCAGGTTTTGTTACGTTTCCAAAGACTTTGGTGGACTTTTTCGGAGATCGGGCGCGGTCATTACTTGAGGCTGAACTAGATTTCCCGAGTGTGGCGACTGTTCAGGCGATGGTTATTCTAAGCAGCCACGAGATTGGGAATGGCATGGACTCTCGAGGGTGGCTTTACAGTGGTGAGTGGGAAAATAATTGCCGGAAGCATTCACCGTGCTGACTTAATGGCAAGGAATGGCAATTCGTCTTGCATTTGATCTCGCATTGCACATTGATATGTCCTCGCACGTTATAAAAGGCGTCATTTCCGCTGCCGATGCCGATCTCCGCCGAACCGTCTTCTGGGCTGCATATACCGTTGACCAGTGAGTTGGGAATTCCTTCGTTGATCGAATCTTGCACTAATGCCTTTTAGCCAATTGGGCTTCCATCTCGGCAGGCCTTTCCGCACAAACATGGAAGATGTTACAGTTGGCAAGCCTTCTCAAGACCGTTGTAACCAATCCCAGGAATGGATACCATACGAGAATCCCGCATCATTAAGTCAGCGATTTGATGGTCTTGATTGCACAGGGCTGGTTAGTCAACAACTCGTTTCTCTTTGTGAAATTATGGCACCATGTGGATATGTTTTGTAAGAACCCCGAATTCCTCAATCTATGAGACACAAACTAATTGTCTCAAGATACACAACGTCGAAGATTGACAAATCCGCGATGCAAGAGTTCAATGAAAGAATTGTGGCAGAACTCTGCAAATGGAAAGCTAATCTACCACCAACGTTACAAATTGACCTAAACGACCATACATCTCCTTACCCTCCGCATGTGCTACTGCTACAGTAAGAAAATTCCCGTTTGTTGCACTCCAAAAGCCAGATCTCTAACCCATAACAGCATGCAATATCATCAAAATATCATCTACGCCCACAGACCCTGGATGTCCAAGAGCTATCTACAACCACAACCACCTAAGGGCCCAGGCTATCTTCACGCACGACAAATGTGCATCCAATCCGCCATCTCAATTGCCAAGATCCTCCTTCTATACGAAACCAGATACACTCTACGTCGTATCAACGTCAAAGCAGTCTCCATAACATCCTCCGCCGTCCTCCTCCTACTGTTCGCCGCCGTTTCCAATTATGCCTCACATTCAAAGGCGCACATAGTCGCCCATCTGGGTACATGTTTCCGGGCTCTGGATGAGTTCTCGCTTTCTTGGATGAATGCAAGACGTGCGAAGGATTTACTCGTTACCTTGCAGCATCAGTGGGAACTTCGGACGCGTTCGGGAAAAATGTATAGGCGGGCTGATGGTATTACATGGCCATCCAATAAACGTGCCCGAACATCAGCCCGAGATCCAGTTTCCACGTCTATACCCCGTGAAAGGTCCACTGGGACTAATGGTAATCTTAATGCGGCGCTAGGGGCTGACCCCGAGCTAGACTGGATGTTAATGACTGATGGTGATCTCCTCTCGGAGACATGTGATCGAGATATTTTTGGCTGGGATCCTACTTCTGTTATGTTTGATAGAGAGAGTTGATGGGGCTATCCTTGCAAGTACTAGGTATACTGTGGCCTGAGGCTGACATCTTGCCATGGCCGAGCTATACATGTTGGTCTTCTGTTTTGATATAAAGATAGCTGTTTCGCATGCCATTTAGGCCCATTCCCGACCTCCTTCATCGAATAATATTCAATTCATGATACTATAGATCAAAGAATCGTGTTTGTGGTGGAGTAGCCCGTAGTGTGGCTTGTGCACCAGTGGCCAGCTTTGATATGCCGCGCCGAGCTGACTACACGTGTCACAGTATAGTATTCCAAGACTTAGTGTATTTCATTTTAAATAATTTCAAGGTATTTCATCCTGAATATCATAGAATACGGCCCACTTTGCATGTTTTGCTGGTCCTGTAAGTGAACTGCAGTATGTATATCTGGTCACGTGATAGCGTGCATGTTTACGGGGGTTCCTGTTTGGTTAGTTCCTACTTCACTTCACCTTTGAGCCTCGATTTTTCATTATTGCACGCATCAATATTGGCTTTCCAATTGTTGGCCCGATTGAGTCTACGAAGTTCAGTTCGATCTATCATCAGGTGTTCAAGCGCAAGCTTGACCCCGGGCTACGGTCAAGCTGCGGTTCAACATGGCTTCACCAAGACATTCATAGCCAGGTCAAACCGTTCATTTTGTCAATGTTCACCAAAATTCAACTCTCATGGTATTAAGATCACATCGGAAGAGCTCTTCCAATATACTGAAGGTCGATGGTTGGTTGGCGATGACCTCAATCAAGAACTGCGTTACGTCAAATTTGATGTCCACGAACTTTGTCGCCGTGCTGCCGAAGACGTTGGAGATGGGACCAAGGTTATTCGCGTTGAAAAAACACCTTCTTTGAATAGCAGGGTCTTGCTTTTGGCCATGGACGATGGAAAGGAGATCATAGCGAAGATCAAATGTCCAATCACTGGTCCGGTGATGATGACGACGATTTAGGAGGCTACCACCCTTGCATTCCGTATGTAATCTTGCTCCACTTTATATGGCCTGTTTTCTATTTATCTGATATTTGTTCCCTAGTGGATGGAATGACATCCATCCGAGTTCCGGAAGTGTACGGTTTCGAGTGTGACGAGGAAAAGCTTGGTGCAGAATACATTCTCATGGAGAAGATGAAGGGGGTCCCCTTGACGCAAAAGTGGGGCTCTATGAACAGCCTGAACCAAATGAAAATAATCGATCAAGTCCTGGAGATGGAAAAGGAGCTTGCAAACATCAAGTTTCCGGCGTACGGCAGTCTTGTTCCCCAAGTTCTATCGCAGGTGGATTTCCGCACACACCCACTGCCTTGTTCACTGGATCCCGACGGGCATTGTGCTATTGGACCATGCTTCGACTAGGACTGGTGGTATACTCAAAACCAAGATGGCACTCAGGCCAAAATTGTAGATGCTGGCCCTTGTAAGTAAAAAATCATCCGGGTGGACGAATGCCATCAAGGGGATGACTTGCTAATCGCCTTGACCCACTCATAGGGTTGACTCTTGCAGAGTATGGACATGCGATCACACAACGTGAGCTTGCGCTTATGGAAAACGAAAGCACGGCGCCCGAAATCCAACGACAACTTGAGAGTTTTGACAAGTCCCAGTCTCTCGCCGAGTATGAAGACCTGCTGAAGAAAGCGCAAAGCGTCATCCCGATTCTCTCACGCGATCAGCGTGTGCTTCAAATATCAGAGCCGATCTTACGAAACGAGATGTTAGACCTGGAGGATATCTATGTTTCGCTCGAAGATCCGACCGAGATTGAAGGGTTTATCGGCTGGCGGACAAGCAAAGTACTACCGCTCTTCGTGCAGGCTAACCTACCAAACTTCGTCCCACCTCCTGCTTTCTACACGTACGGTGCACACACTTACTCTCGCCCGGATAATTTTGATACTTTAAGTCGCGAAACCCAGCAGTCTGTTATCAAAGAACTGGACATGGCATCGAGAACCAAGTATTACGAGATGAAGCGGTTCCAGGAGATCAAGAAAATGAACAACCCCTACGAAGTGGACCGCAAGTTGTGGCGCCTCTTCGAGGTTTGCACGATACAAAGTTCTGGGAGTATAACCCCACTCCGCAACCGACTCCACCAATTGTTTGAGAACTGGTCTGCACTTGGGCTTCCTGGGGCTTGTCCTTTTTCCGTCACAGAGGCTGAAGTTCAGCGGCAGCGACAGCAGGAAGACAAGTTGATCGCCTCGCTTGATGTGGAGGACATTGTGCGAGACAAGCTTTCAACAAATTCTGTTGGGTGGATTGCGAGTGATCAATGGGAAGACAAGGCCAAAGTGAATCAAGAGTTGCACGAAGATTTTGTTCAGACAGTGAGCAAGGATATGGACGCTGAGTCTGCAACGCAGATGTGGCCGTTTCCGCCGAACTCGAAG
Organism: Penicillium pancosmium; assembly: GCA_031761475.1. NCBI lineage: Eukaryota > Fungi > Ascomycota > Eurotiomycetes > Eurotiales > Aspergillaceae > Penicillium > Penicillium pancosmium. The sequence continues at coordinate 36,413 of JAVMSB010000211.1, read as the reverse complement.
TAGGTATGGCACGACTTGAACGAAATAATGAACAATCTCCGCTCGACTGGAATTCTTTGCTCCGGAGCTGTTTCGATTTGAAATTTTACCTATGGAATCATGGGGCTTCACTGCAGATGGCAGCTTTAGTCTATAATGTCTTCCGCTACTAAACTAAGCATTGAACCAGGAATGACGCTTCAGGGGTATTCCAATCCCTAGTAGAGGTTATGAGGTTGTTCGCCTTGGCAAGTTTGTGCCAGTGTAGGAGACTCCGAGTCGGATATATATACTCGCCCAGGTGGTAAATTTTTCGAACGAACCTTGGAAATCCTTGGGCTTGAGTGAGTCTTTTCCCCGAATACCTACCTAGGTAGAACCAGGCTAATCACTACTAGGCCCTACTTCCACCACGTCGATATCACTTGACAGTATTACTAACATCCTGGCCACGCGCATATGCACGTTGACGCCACAAGGAGTCGGATCAGCTGCTAGCGTATGCCCCCAACAAAAGATGTCTCATTACGCTATGGCTGGAGATAATCTATCTACAACTCAACTTTATGGAAATATAAAGAGTCAAACCACCTCAATCGAGCATCTATGCCCTCCTGCTGGAAATGGCTGCGATGCAAATCGCCTATACGAAAGGCATCAACAGGCGCGGCTCACCCGAGTTCCCCCGCTCCCGAAGCGGCTAGCGGCTGTCTACCCGTCGCGGGGCGGCAAACGTTGACCTTGCCGCCATCTGCTGAACCTGCCATCCCAGGCACCGGCCCAGGTACAGGCACGTCTTCATCAGAACGGGCTCATGACGGGCTTCAAATGGGGCCCGAGCTGATGGAGACTCTCAAGCGGAATGTCGCTTCGGAAGATGGGTTGGCCGATTCTCAAGGGGTGAGCGATGGCCACCGGAAGAAACCTCGGTTGAGTCAGGACCCTTGTCCCACCGATGTCGGTAGAGCTGGAGCTGAAGCTGCAGCTGCGTCAGAACCTGGACTGCAATTTGGGTTGGAATCTGAGCCCGCGTTGTGCGAGTCTCCCTTGCATTTTGCGCTGCAGGGTGGCCGGGATGATGTCGTGAAGGCTCTGTTGGCTGGAGGTGCGGATGTGGAGCACATGGATAATCTCGGCCGCACCGCTCTATTTTACGCCGTGCTGGGCACCGAGGAATCACTACGATCGATCCTCAACCAGGGCGCGAATATCCATCAGAAAGACTATCGCGGCTTGACACCTTTGCTTTATGCCGTATATCACCGACGCGATCGTGCCGTACGCGTCCTGATAGAACACGGCGCCGATGTCACTGCAACAAGCAATATCGGCGACAACGCGCTGCGCTTATGTGTGGATATCCAATCTCCTAAATCAGGATGCCAGGGGACTATCGAGGCCTCCCTAATCATGATGAAACTACTCCTAAATCACGGAGCCGAGCTGAATATCTGCAGCACGGCCTTCGACATGACACCATTACTGAACACCGCGGCATTTTCCGACTTTGTCGCGGGCGCGCAATTGTTGATTGAAAACGGCGCGGGAATTGAAGAAGTTGATCTCATGGATCGCACGCCGCTTCTCAACGCGTGCAATACTTTCAAAACAACCGACGGCAGCATGGCGCGACTCCTTCTACAACAGGGTGCCGAGGTCGAGCACAGAGACCACAAAGGCAGGACAGCATTGGCGTTGGCTGCCTCAAGAGGTCAAGACATGACTGTCCGCATTTTACTTCGCCATGGTGCGAATATTGAGGCTCGAGACCTTGTGCTTCGAACTCCGCTTATGCATGCCGTACGGGAAGGCTGGCCCTCCGTGGCGAATGTGCTCTTAGAGAATGGCGCCAGGGTGAATGTCATGCAACGAACGGGGTTGACTCCTCTCGCAGTAGCCATCAAGGCTCTTCGCAGAATCATCGAACATTCAAAACGACACTCCAACCAACGCCATGTCAAGGTTATCGGCCAGTTGCTTTCCTACGGGGCTGATGTGAATCTCATCTCCGATGAGGCTCGTCGGATATTAAATGGAATTAGCCAACAGAATGGCGATGGCTGGTTATTGTCTGAAAAAGTCGTTGCAGATGTCATACGCGAAGCAGAGTCGTCGACTCGAAATAGCATTTGAACAAACTATGGAAGGGAGGGCGTTGCACAAAGGCTGTGTTCGATTCATCTGTATAAATGGCGAGGTTTCAAGTGCAAATACCCGAAAAGAGGCATCGATGTTACGCGTTCTCCGATATGTTATATACCTATACCTTGTTGATTTTAACCAATGATTCATTGATGTACATGCTCACTTTGGGATTCCGTTACTTGCATTATTTGCATTGTTCAAATTCATCACTAAGCATTCATCAAATATCACTTCACATGGCTTATATGCCATAGGCCCGCTGACCACCTCCTTCGATGCTCCCAGACCTTGTCAATAGTGGCTCTCGCTCCCAGTCTCTGTGAATCAGACCCGGATGATCTTCACGAGTCTCGACTGTACTAGCCGAGCCGAGCAGAAAACTCGTCTTCCAACTGACATACCCAGCTAACGTGGCACCAACAACAGCGACCATGATCGTCAGACCGGCATTCACAGGCACCGGGTCCCCATCAAAGACCTTCAGAGTAAGCGCATCAAGCCCAGCTTGCGCGAAATTTCCCACGCCAGCAAGGCAGATAATGAGTCCATAGACCTTCCCGAAGGTTTGGAAGCCGAATACTTTTGCCGCGTAGTCGGAAACTGCGGTATAGTAGAAAGGCCTGTAAAGGACAAAAAGGATTATGTTCGCGTAGGCAGCTTCTGTGCTATGTGGTATGCAGCCCAGCACACCCATCACGGTGGCCGTCGAAACGAGAATCATGAGAACAGTGCGCGTTCGCAGTTTGTCGAGGAATGTTCCAATAAATGGAATGGAGAAAAGACCGCCGACTGGGAGCATGATATCAAAAACAGAGTTTATGGTTCGAGCTTCGGAGGATGAGCCGAGCAGATAAGCGTATTGCGTACGTAGGGATGCCACGAAATAATTGATTCGAAGCATCATGAGAACAGTGAATAGGGCTATCAATGCGAACCACGGGGTTTGTAGTTGTGAGAGTGCACTTTGGCCGTGGAGGACACCCCAGACGCCACTGGTGTTTGTGCTTGGTGCATTTGGTGGCATCGGCAGGGGTTTGGGGGTGCCAGGTTGTGAGAGAGCGGACCGCGGGGAGAGTGGACGATGAGGGCTTGAGAGACCGCTGAATACAGTATCGTCAACCCCAGTCGCCGAGAAAACAGAAGCGGTGCCGTCATCTAGAAGGTCTTGGATTTGATGGACGATGCTTTGTCGTTGAGCGCGGCGATTTTGGCGTTGTCTTTCACTCTCATCGCGATCTTCGATAGCTGTGTCAGTTTGATCTCTTCGTTCTTCTGTTATCTGTGTCTCAGCATGTTGAACTAGTTCACCGGCAGTTTTGTACGATGTTGCAGGCATCAGAGTCAGTTGTGCCACGGTGATCAACACCGGAACGATGAGATAGAGGAGGAAGAACTTTTGGACAGAGAAATCACCACCCGAGCGCTCATTTATCAGGCGAAATATCAGAAATAGTGCGCTGGATGCATCAAACGCCCCGGTCAATGACGACAGGATAAGGCCTGAGCGCAAGGGGAAAGTATTGGATAGCTGGAAGGAGGAAATGAAGATGAAGGGTCCGCCCAAGGATAGTAGTAGATAGCCCGGAATGTATCCGTCGAAGGGTAACTGATCAGCAAATGCGAATATGATGGCACCAAAGGCCAGAAGCACACTCCCAATAATTCCACTGACTCGTGGGCCCCAGGAATCCAGAATGGTCCCCACTGGGAGAGCAGAAACATTGGTTGCAACAGCGGCAATTGTGAACATCAAATTCAAGCTTTCGTATAGATATGAGCATGAGACGAGGATGAGGACGCTCTTCCCGAGACATACCGAATTTCCTGTCCGTCACAGATGAGCACATTCTGTCTTATTTCCTCCAACGAGCAATAGTTTCGATACACATTCTCGCTGACGAGTACCGGTTTCAAAGCAGCGAATCCAAAGACAATGCCGGCCGAGACAAAGCAGTACACGACTGCCAAACAAACCTGGACTGAAAGTGGGTCAGCGATGCGATCCTACGGCCTCACGCCTCTGTTTTCGCACTGGAGATGGGATGGGGAGGGATTCGGCATACCGACTCGCCTGGCGGGGCTCACTTCGAAGGCCCCGGTCGTTTCCGATAGCCAGTCCCTAGACTTGGCTTTGGGTTCGGGCAGTGCCACGGGCCCCGGTGCCCACCCCCGCTCCGCACGAGTACTCGTATCCCGCGTCGTGGGGGATACACCTCTCAGTGAACGATCATCGTGATCGTCACATCTTTCGCTCCAGGCGGGGCCAGCATATGGATTGAAATTGAGTCTGGAATAGGTGGAGGGGAAAGAGGAGGAGAGAGATTCTGGTAAGTCCTGATCCACGTCAGACTCTTCATCCGAGGCCGTGGAGCCCGTTTCCTCCAGGCGCCCCCGCAGAAAGGCCGCCGGATTCCGCTCCCACCCTTCGAGGAACGATATGCGGTTGAGCGACATCTTTATTTCCCCTTCTCTGGTTGAAGCTGGGAATGGACGTTGTCAGGATGTCCCAAAACAAGGAATCCGGGGAGTCACCTGACTCCCCCGCTTAATCCCATCGCGCCTTCCCAAACAAAAACAAAACTGGCGGCTGGCGGCAGCGGCAGCGGAAACGCGAGCGTGGCAGATAAGCATAAAACACGTGCTTGTTTCCAGACTTCAGTCTTAGAGGTTAACTATCATTAACTATAACTATGAGTCTTTACCTCGTGTTCATGGAGACTCAATGGTCCCCGAGTTCACTCGGGATTTGCAGGGTGGATTATACTTCATTCATCATCGATAGTACATGAGTTTAATCTCCCAACTCTCAAGAGATGCCTCTTTCGGTCTACCTCCGGCACATCATCTGAAAAAGGCAGCTGAATTACTCGGCATCTGGTCCTCCCCACACCCTCCACGGACGAACGCACACTACTCTGGTTATACCTCCGGCAAAGCTCATTTAACTTTGTGGGCTGCAGACGCGTCACGGAATCTTCGAGCCCAACAGTCTGCACTTTCATCGAATCATAGCATCGGCTTCGTACGCCTCCAACCCCCCAACGATCGACAGGGTTCGACGGGTCCGGAGTACGCCATCCACGGGTCCAGTGAAATGAAACCCGACGCAATCACGGACAGTGCCGAATTGCCTTCTTCGATTGGCCCCACTCGGCTTTTTCTGTGCCACCGAATCTCCTGTGCCACCAACTTCCAACCAACTTTTGCGGGATTTGTCAGGTACAGGAGTCGATCCCGGCGTCGCCGATCCAATTATCGTGATGGCGCGCTCCTGGCTAAACTCGGTCCGCGGAGGGGCAGGAAAGTCTGTATGTACCTCTAGCGTGCCTTCTTTGAGTTAGTACCAACACTAACTGCTGCCATATGGGCGGTTGCTGAACAATGCTGAACAATCGTCCCGGAAATATGGCTGGCATCAACGGACGTGTCCCCTGAACCAGGTAATTCGGTGAAAAATGCCCGGTTTCAAGTGGGTGACAGCTTGTCGCCCCTGGCTGCGCTAAATTTGCATCTCAAAGCTTAGACATTTGAACTTGCCGCGGCATTACCTCACGTCAAGCAAGCCACAGTCAGCATGACATGACCTATGATGACAAGTCTCATTTGCATTCAATCAACATCGAAAAAAATCTCTGACTGCAAACCTAACCGTGTACCTCCCTACCGTGATTGGTCTGATGTATACCGCTAAACATCTGTCGCCAGGATCGGCCTTCCCACACAGCACAAAGAGAGAGAAAAAATGGAAAATACGAGCATACTAAAATTGGGGCCGTTGGAGGAGTAAGGAAGCCTCGACCGCAGTAATCCATCGTAGTCAAAAATTGTATACAATTCTCACCGTGTTTGACTCGCTTGTTTTCACCTTGCCGGGTTCCCGAGGTCTGTCGCGGCGTCTCGGCGACGCCCTGTTTCCCAGATCTTTCTAGTTCGGGAAACGATCGGTTTTGATCGGGGTGAGTGCAAAAGTTTGTTGCGGATGCGTGGGGGTGTGTGTACCAACCAAATCTAGCAGGAGACTGTCAAAACGCTGGGCGGGTGGGGAGCGTTGCAATCATAATCAAAGCCGGGCCACCACTGGGCCCTGCCGGGCGGGTTCCTTTTTTATCAGGACCAATTCGCATGAAGCTCAGCCTACCCTTGAAACCCGCCCGACCCAACAAGACCAAAATACACCCACGCTAAGGGGAGGTCGAGGGGCAAAACCAAAGAGGATTCTCCCCTCCTGGTCGAAGCTAATCTCCAACAGCCCGGGCGTTGGCTGGTTGGTACCCCAAAAAACCCACGCAAACTCGCTATGATCTACCCATGCCATTTCGTGATCCCCACCCTCTCCGCTTAAGATATTGATTAGCAGTGCTCCATCAATCATCCAGGATCGTAGCCTGGCCGTTTCCCCGGGCGTCTTTATTTATCTCGTGGCCTCGGGCCTGGAATACCGAGTTATGATTCCTTTCTGGAAACCTTCCTTCTTTGTGTGTCTCCCCGCTACTTCCGCTGCGTGATGAGGGGATGGTGAGTGCAAATTCGAATGCCTACGCAAACGCCAATTCGCCAAGTTACTGACAAAATTCTTGTTCAGCCTCACCTGTCGGCTGCGCCATTTGAAATGTAATATGGTGTTTCCTACATAAGTCATGATCGTGTGCGATATCTAACACTCTCTACAGGTGACAAATCGGGAGCAAAATGTCTGCGGTGCCAGCGATCTGGCCGCGAATGTGTGCCGGCTCCCGGCAAATCTGAAGAGGTCTCTTTTCGCCACGGCCAGAACCCGTCTCTACGTGGAAAGGGCCCCCCGAGATACGGGGAGAGCGATCTAGCGTTTCCAGATGACCAGGTCTGGGTTGAAACATCTTCTGAATGTAAGTTAGAGACGATATTTGCCAAAGCTTGCATCATATCCTCGGCAAATGAGACGCAAAATAAATAAAAAATAACCAGGAAAAAAAATTAACTTTACGCCGGCAGATTCCTTCAAAGATGAAACAAACCAGACTGCATCAGAGTATCATGTTGTGTCCGTGAGAGAACCTAAATCGGCTTCTAGATCACCATCGGAGTCTCGTTCGACCTCGTCTTCAATCATGGACCCCTCTGTCCAGGGTCTGAATAATTCTGTTCCTCTCTATGTTGCGGATTCTCGTGGCTCACGTTCAACCTCTGCAAATTCACCCCTCTCCTCGAACACGCCTCTTGTTCAGCCAAGGCTGGCAAGCATAAACGAGGCGTATTTACTTCGACATTATCAACAGCACCTAGCACCATGGGTGAGTTTCCTTTTCTTGCAAACATCTGATACTGGATGACTAACTGGCCAGCTCGATGCCGGGGACCCGGAACACCGGTTTACTTCGGATGTGGCCCACCTGGCTAGTCGATGCCCACTGCTTCTTTACGCATGTATTGCTGTATCAGCATGCCATCTATCTCGGACGGCAAATACGATCGCCCCTGATGTCGCCGATAATTATCACGAGCGCTGTATCTCGATTATGTTACCAGTGCTCGACAAACCCGAATTCGACATTGGTATTGATATTCTCCTCAGTTCCACCGTGATCCTGCGCTTCTTCGAACAAATCTCATGTACGTTTAATCTCTAATCAATCCCCTGCCCCCCACATAATCTCCGACAAGCGACGTCCCCCGGCTAACCCACTACTCTCAGCCCATACTCCTTCCAATGACCCGCAGCGCCACCTCCTCGCAGGGTCTGTCTACATCAGTTCACATGTGGACTGCGCTATCTCCGGCGGCCTCGCCTCGGCCTCCTTCTGGGTCTTCGTAATTCAAGACATCCAGTTCGCACTTACGTACCAAAAATGCCTTCGGCTAACCTTTGCCCCCTTCGACGATCGCCTACGCCAGTGGTGGGTCGCCAAGCCGGTCCTTAGCGACGGCGACTGGGTTAACCGGGCGATCTGGATCCTTGCCGAGACGATTGACTTTTGCTATAACGTCTCAGGGCGGAATTACGGCGGCCATCTGGGCGTTGCTGGTGAGAATGCTCTGAAGCAGAGAATTCTGGAATGGGAGCATGGTCGGCCGGATACGTTTGTCCCGTTGCATATCTCGTCGCCAGACCACGCACGAGGGAAGCCATTCCCGGTTGTGCTATACACAAGTTTATGGCATTGTAAGTGTTTTGTTGATTATGTTGTGCGCCATGCGAATGCGAATGCGGATGCGTCGGGGCAGTGTGGAGTTTGGGGCTAATATTGCTTTCTCCTTGGCAGCTACCGCAATGCAACATTTATGTCTTGCCAAGGCACTAATGCTGATTCGCGAGACGGAAGTCTATGAAAACTCGCACGAACAGCGGGTTTCAATCAAGGTAAATACTGGGTGGGATTATGATGCTTGGGTCGCTGAACTAACCTTGTTTACAGGCACGAATTACTGAAAACCTCAATTATCTATTTGGCATTGCACTATCCGCCGATGATGAGCCATCGTTGCGCATCATGGCTTGCCATGCCCTGTGCGCCTGTACGTTTCCTCCGATATACTCATGTTAATGCAATTGGTACTGACTCTCTGTTTCCCTCATCATAGGCAGCTCTTGGATAGATGAGCCTCTCGCCCAAAATTTATTATTCGATTTACTTCGTCGCACTGAACGAGAGAATGGATGGCCATGGGCATATGTGGAACAACGGATTCTCCATACATGGCAGGGAAATTCGCGATAAAAAAGTTATATACCCATATTGTTCGATTATGAACCGAGAATGACAACGCACAAATGTACTATCATATGTTTCCGGGCCCTCTTTATTGTGTACAGAGTTACATAGCCGCAATCTACCCAGTATTCAAGTTCCAACTGTCAGGGCGACAGCGTCCTAGAATTACGAGTTTTCCATAAGGTTCTGCGACATCCTCAGCGAAGCTATTCTACTTTCCAAAATGCTTCGTCATAACAATTCGGGGTACTGAGTATCCAGCCGGGTAGCATACCAAGTGAATGGTTGCCGCCAGCCAGCATAAATCACATTTTTGTCCTACTAGATATATGTATGTTCTTGAGTAATCGACTTCCAAGGTTGAACTGGTTTTGTAGTAGTAGAACAGATACACCTGGGCAGTAGTATTACTAGTATAATCAGGACAGAATCATTATGAATTAATGCCCAGCATATATCTTAGTAGGTAGATCAAGCCTATTACTCGTATTAAGGCATCATAAGCAGCAAAAAAAAAAAAAAATTTACCATCATTTTTCCGACGGTAGGCGAGAGCACTCGATGGACTTTTCCTCGCCGCGCATCCGCCACTCTCCCCCATGCCGAGTCGCCAACCACAAAAAGCCGGCAGCCACCACCAGCAAACCTGCTGCGATAGTCATAAACCATCCGACTCCAATCGCCTCAATAGCAGGAAGACATGCAGCCGTGCCCGCTGCTGCCGCCACATTGCGAACCATATAACTTCCTGCGACGGCTAGCGAGCTTTTCCCTGTCCCCTCCATCACGTCAACACAATATACATTCAGGCTAATAAATGGGATCACCTGAAACACGCCTTGAAGAAACAGCGCAACCACCACCATGGGAATGCCGCCGATTTCATGCTGCACTGCCCAGCCGTATAATAGTGAACAGGCTGGCAGGGCTACGCCCACTACGCCGACTGTACTGTTCAGTCGGTCCTCTGGCACTCTTCGCCCGCGTCGTCGGATATACAGTCGTACTACCCAGTCTGAAAGTTGCCCGCCGCAGAATAATCCCGTCAAAAATCCTGCAGAGGGCGTCAGATAAAAGAGACCTGCCTGTAGAGGTGAACTGAGATGGAAGCGCGGATTAAGCACCTCGCGGATCGGCGTGAGGGTGGAGTACATATTCCAGTGCAGGGTGATAACTGTAATGGCATTGATTGCTAGGCCCGGGGCTGAAATCAGAAGCGTAATAATCTCTGATGGATTAATCAGGTGAAAGAATTGCTTCACCTTTCCGCTAAGAGGCAAGTCGGCGAAGATCCGTGTTTTCTTTTCGTGAATCGTTTCTGGCAGGAATATGGCCAGTAAAAGCACCGACAGGCTAGCCATGCCGCTTTGTGTCCAGAATATCACACGCCACGAGGTATATGATACTATTGCTCCACCCAGAAGAGGTGCTATGCCTGGCCCGAGAGTGGTGCTCACCATCAGCCATCCTAATGCGCGGCCGCGCGTGACGGCTGGATAAATGTCACCAATGACGACAGTTGCAATAACCTGGCTGGCTGTAACTTGAGGTGCGGTGAGAAATCGAAAGATAAAGTAACCTGGCAGGTTGGGGGCGAATGCTGTGCCAAGAGTAAATGCAAACAATATAGCATTTGTCGCGAGAAGAATGGGTCGGCGACCAATTGTATTGGCAATTGGGGCATAGAGGATTGGCCCAACCACTTGACAAAGAAGCATCACGGCATTGGAAATTGCAATGGTGGTTTCCGTCGTGTGAAATGTGGCGCCTACTTCTGGGATAGCCGAGATGACCGTGGTTGTAGCGAGTGTGCACTGGAACGATGACCAAACAAGGACCATCGTGATAATCGCCTTTCGCCCAGGCGAAAATCGGTTGTAGACATCATCATTGTCTATAGAAACCTCAACGTTTGCCATCATGTATTTCTCGATTCCAATCGGTTAGAACAAATTACGGTATAATCTAAGATTCAGGAACAAGATAAGCCACCAATCAAGGGGTAACTAGGGGGATATACCCCGTACATGCTTCTCAGGTTGTACAAAAGCAGTGACGACGATGCTCACCCCCTGAATACCGTCTATGATAAGAGACGCGCGTACTTTGATTTTTATTCAAGAACATACCACAGGTCTGGTTACTTGAGTGGTATTCCAAGCACTCTCGACTCCATGAGACGCCGTAACATCGAACGGCTGTCCACCGTAAATGGAAAATCAGAGCATGGAATATACTACTTATACTAATACATACGCAGCTTGAGAAGAATGCATGTCGATCAGCCGCTCTGTCGATCTTATCTCTATCTAAAAAAAGATGTGCACTTTGTGCGTATGCCAGTATCAAGCTTAGTGCCCGATCATTTCAAGATCGACAGCATCACCATACATTTGATACGGTTGACTTGATGGTCCCACTTGTTCATGGGATCTACAATGAGGCTCACGTATACATTCCATGAATGATGTCACTTCACTCTGTTTCAGCTAGTTAATGTATAGCCAAATGTATGACGAGTCCGGTGTTCGTGTTTGTTGCCGCTGGCTCCAACGAAAATCTGGGAGCCTTGCAAACTACAGCTCCACCTGGGCAATGTCTGCCTTATATACTATGCATAACGTTGCACGACGGAATTCCCAAATCAGGAACTCATCACCATTCACTAAGTTTCCCGCTTCAACTTGAGGTAATATAAATAAGGCTGCGCAGTCACTGAGCACGCAATTCCAACCTGAAATTACAAGATAATCCACCAATTCCACAACCCTTTTCCATCCAAGTTCTAGAAACCTAGCCGACGACCAAAATGACAAAAGTACAAACTCCACACGCACTCTCGGCCCGCTACCGAATCCGCAAACTCACGCTCGCCGATCTATCCTCGGTAAAAGCTCTTCTTGTACAAAGCAAGACATCTCCATCCTCATTCTGCCCAACTGTGGACTCTGGGAACCAGACAGTCATTGCATATCAACAATACCATGCAATTGATTATCTAGTCCGCCACGCAATAAAGTCAAATATGTCCTTCGGCGTTTTCGATACTGAGTACAAATATCGCTATTCCTCGTCAATCAAAACAGGCGGGAAGCTACACTGGGACGAGAACGATATCAGAGCATCGTCGAAACAGCTTCTCCACCAAATCGACTTTCCTCTTGTCTCTATTGCATTAAGCCATGATGCAGCGGATCCACCCGATGAGAATAAAGTGCAGTGGTATCTTGATATCCGACCTGGCTATAAGCAAGCATGTGCACACCTTGAGTCACTCATTCCGGCCTTGGCTAGGGATGGGTATAGATATGCACTATTGGGAAAAGTGCTGATGAGGAAGGGGTCAGTGACGAGGGGTGATTATGAGGGAAGGGGCATCATGAAAGGTCTGGCCCTTTGGCTGGTTGGGGAGGCCAGACGGTGTGGCTATGAGGTTATTGAGATTCCGCTCTCAAGTGCGGCTGTGCGTAGGGTTTGGGAGAATCTGCCGCCGCCGTGTAAGGTGGACGTTATGGCGGAGTACATGATTGAAGATTTAGAGGTTTGCGATGAAAGTGGGAAGAAGGGGAGGCCCTTTGAGGGAATTCAAACGGAAATATGTCAGCTCAGAATTAATTTATGAGTTAATGCCCTGATTAAGGTTGCACCCTAGTTTCCAAGTCCCCGTCATTTCTTGTTCAATTTCCAAAATTTCTTGATTTGATATGTATTGAAATCACCTAACTATAGTCCGTGTGATGAAACTATGGCGTGAAATCACAAAAGCAAGTCAATTGTGGATGAATTCGCGGGGTGCCTCCATGGTTTGTATAACTTCGGAGGTCGGTTCGGGGAGGCTCCCGCACTTGCGAAATGCCTAGCTCTTTTGGTTTATTATTGAGACCGTCCAAATGAAATGGGGAAGCTCTGTGAGACAAAGCTGATCTTGCCGTCGAAGTACCAAATGAGCTGGTTAATATATTAACATCGAAGTGGAAAAATATACAGGGCGTGGTGGATTTTAGTCTGGATCGTGAGCGATCGAAAAGCGGGAAATATTATTCACTGCCCTGAGCCATGGGAGAAACTATTACTAGTATATCCCATATTGCTAGGGCTTGCTACTGGGACGGCTCACCATCACAACCTTCTCTAGAGCCCCACAGATTGATCGGTTCAAGTTGTTTCATTGACTGAGTTCTTTATTTTATTCCATGCTCATCATTAGGCACAATGCCCATTTAGACATTTTGAAGATGAAATGAAAGAAATAGACACTAGACATCTTGACTGTACATCTTAGTGGCGCTGCTGTTATCACCATCGTCGCCATTATTCCAAAGAAGACGATCATGAGGGCAATGCTGACCAGTCCTCTCATAGGTATCCCTTGGTTCCGGTTATCCTCTAGGGCAATTACAGTCAAAAGTTATAAGATTGCCACTGTCAGTGGCTTCAAAATATTTGATTGGGTATATAAATACATCGAGTAGAGACTCATCCATCATAACAGCGTAGGAGAAAAACAAAGCTACCCATAGACGAAAACACCAGATATCAACACGATATCCACACTAGCAGATACACTAGTATAGATACTAGAACCAACCTCACCTCACAACTAAGCATGAATAGCGCTAGCGCACAACCTGCCTTAAAATTGAAACCCATTGAACCCCAAATTCTCAAACGAAAGCGGAAAAGTAAACAACCCCTCATCCATCATAGTTTCCAGCGCAAAGATACCATCCGGACCGAAATTAGGATCCATGCCCATTTCATTACCGGGCATGCCCATAATAGGTGCCATGGGCATGGTACCACCAGGGCCAGCGCCGGTGCTAGCACCCATTGGCATTTCTGCGAATGTTGGGGTTTGTTGGTTGGGGTTTGGTGTTGTGTAGGGTTGGGGGTATTGTGAGTAGAAGGGCCTTGTTTGATCTGACTCGGTGGTTGAGACTGGTGTCATTGATGATATAGATGGGTTTTGGTTGTGGATAGAGGGAGAGAAGGAGGTTGGTGTTGTCCAGGGTTGGTCTGGCTTTGGTAGGTGGTTTAGCGGATCTAGTCGACTTGTTGGGTTGGGCGATTGGGTTGGTGGGAGACCGGGTGTTAGGGTTGAGGGGGTGTAGACTATTTGATTTCGGCGTTCGGAGAAGGGGTCTGCGGTGTCTTGCTTTGTTTGACCGGAGGATGCTACTATACTGAGAAGTTCGAGGGGGGTGGTGCTTCCTCGCATCTAGACATTTGTTAGTACTGGCTTGCTGGCTTCGTGTTTTTGGATATCCCAGGACTCGTACCGGTTGTTTCACTTCAGGTTCTGGATTGGTTTCCGTGGCAAATATTTCTCTCAGTGCGGGGCCGTTGTCCTTCTGTCTAACAAACCAATTCCGTAACATGGTGATGATGTTTCCGAATTTGGCTGCCGCACGACCGCCGCCGAGCGAGGCGGCTGTTCGGTAGTGGTTCGTGATATGATCCAGGTAGTACTCCAACTTCAGACTCTCAATGTCGATCACTTGGCCAAGGCGACTGTCCGGCGCGGTGAGGAGACAGTGGATCTTTATCAGGCTAACAAGGGGGTATGATGTTCGGGCCAGTGCTACTGTTGGAAGACATGTGAGTCTATCCGAGTCAACGCTCAAAATAATGTCAAATGCGTAGTGAATCGAGTTGATGCAGGTGGTTAAAGCATCGATGAGTGGAGCAATCGCCGATGCCGGGAGCTGATCGCCTGAGGATGATTTTATGATGCCATTGTTTTTGCAGTCAATGCCCATCGCGGTTTCATGTACAAAGAGATTGAGCACATGATAGGTGTGCGCTAGGACGTCTGGGGGATGTTAGTAAAAATTCCATAACGATTGAATAATGGAGTTACAAACCTGAATATGTGTCATCTGGAATGTCTCTCTTCCATTGCGATAGCTGATTGGAGAACCCTCGGATGGTATACCGGACCTTACTATCGATGAAAGATGAAAGTTTTTCGGTGTCATCGGAAAGCTGAGTACTAGCGTCTTCCATGATGAAAGCCAATTTCACCCACCAGATTGCCTGGCGATCGGTGGGCAAAGCATCGGGATGGGTTTGAAGGGTCTCAACACATTCATCCATGTAGCTTGACCACCTCAGAAGCTGGGTTCGTCTTAAAGCAGTAGAAACTCTGTCAGGGTTAGCACCTGGAGTAGCGTATTTCAAGTGCAGAGAACAACTTACTGCACAGACATGAAATAACATCCTAACCACGTTCTTCTTGCCTCTGGACCTTTCATATCTCCAGGCGGCTTTTTGATCAATTGCTCGCGAAGTTTCATGAAAGGCTTTGGCTCATTACTGACAGGACGATTCAAACCAAGATCCATACATAATATCACAGCGAGATGAACCAATTGGTAAAATTTCAACTCTTCCAGCTTATCCGGCGGAAGATACCAGATAGAGCAGACCATCAACGCCTGTACCAACTCCAGACACTTCTCACCCTTGACAACCACGCGATCGGCGATTGTTTGATAAGCGTCATTGAGAAGTGTGACCTGCACATCCTTTTTGAACGGACCGATCGCCGCAGCGATAATAGACAGGAAGAGAGCGGGTTTATCACGGCGCACATCACCCATCGTAGTCCCAGGCGGAATAATCACAAATGGCATCTCCGGTGCCATGCGAGTGACATAGCGCTGGAAGGCTGCATTGGCCGAATCAATGTCCACGATACCCTTATCAATAACATCAGCGAACGCATTCGCATTCTCCTTTGGAGGCACAATGTCCCCAGAATACGGGCCACGCCAGTGCACCGAGTCCGAAGGTTTCGGAAGCTGTTGCGCGGAAGGACTATCTGAGCGAGCATACTGCGAAGCAAGAAACCCATCATGAGTACGCTTAGTTCCTCCACCCGGAGCAGGCGCATCATGGAAAGATTGCTGCGGTTGCGACTGTGGCGAAGGACCCATAAATGGCTTACTATGCGAAGCCTGTAGGGTGGCCGTCAGGGCGTCGATTTTCCGCTCCAGCTCTGTCACACGACTATCGGTCTTTTTCTGGCGCTTCCTAGTAGGCGCTGTGGTGATACATGTACGATGTGCCTTAGCGCAGCGCTTACACGAGCCATTTGGATGTGTTGGATCGGGGTCACAGCGGACTTTCAACTGGCGACAGGGCTCACAAGCGCGTGGCCGTTTGGCGTCGTCGGGTTCGGCGGAGGTCTCGGCTATGTGTGACATATCGAGACCGGGCCGATCTCCCAATGGTGCAGCATGACCGTGCGAGTCGGCTAAGTGGTGTGACGGGGGTTCCGGATATTCGGACATTGTTGACGAGGAGTCGGTAGTCGGTCGGGACGGCGAAAAAGATGCCGCCGTCCGCGTGGTGAGATCGAGCGGTGCAGCGGTGCGGAGATGGAGACTGGAGACCTCCGGCGGGGGCCCAATTGATTGGCCTGTGGAGCGCGCGTGGTGGGAAGTGAGGTGGCTGCAGCTAATTCATTCGCTCTGCTGGAGGTGGAATGGCTTGAATGACAGCTATCTTGTGTGGATTGCCCCCCGCGAAGATTCAAGATTGTTTTGCGACTTTCAGAGAAGAGCGGAGCACGGCGGACGCAAGCACCGATCTCCGACGTGGAACTCGTTGGCTTGTGGAGACTTGGCGCTGATTTAGTAGGCAAGGGGCGTTCAAGTTATATAACTTAAGCAGCTGTCAGAAGTTGAGAAATAAGCCTGGACTGCTGTAAAAGATCAAAGCAACTAGGACGAAGTACGAAGAGAGTCAAAAGGAGCCCCGAAAAAGCGAAGTGAAATCGGTCAGCGCACGTGACCGGCCAGAACAGCAACAGCAACAGCAACAACACTGAGTATACTACTAGGAGTTTAACTACGAGTATAGTATATATGATTAAAGCACTGCCACTGATGGACACACATATATCGCGATGAGGGGAATATACAAAAGCACTGGCACTGACAGAGAAGAAAACAAAACACCACCCAATCCAAACGCCAAAATTGCAAAATCACATCACATCAACCACATCCAACAAGTCTAATTCTACCCTTTCTACTAGTACGACACCTTGTGCACCGGGCACTCAGCCTTCCTCCCAAACCAATCCACAATACACTCCTTGTGGAATTTACAAAGACACTCCAAGCGGGCTAGGACCTGCCCAACCTCATAATCCTCCATGCAGATCGTGCACTCAGCTACCGCACCATCGCCACCGAGGCAGTCCTTCTCCGTCGCGGTGAATACCAGCATACGAGCGATGGGTGGAGACTGTATTGGAGCCTGCTCTGCCGGGCCCTCGGCGGGACCTTGACTGACGGGAGATTCACGGCTTGCCCCGTATCCATCTATGCATTGCCGGATATGCGCTTCACGGGCTTCGACGGGATGTTCGTCATCTAGTGGTGGGAATCGATTGCCACAGATGGGACAGAGATCACGTTCGGAAACTGCCGAAGGACGCTGCGCTTGCTGTGGTGGATTGAATATCGGATATAACGAGTTGGTTCGTGGGGTTCGTTCCCCTGGCGGGGCTTGGGACGATCGTGGAACCTCCTGGCGAAGTCCTCCCAGGGTCGAAGGACGGTCATTCGCTCCAACAGTCAGTCGACCTTGTCGTGAACCGCGGGTCTCGGGCTGAATATGTATTTGATTAGCTTGGAAGCCAGGAAGTGGGCAAGGTGAAAACTTGATTGAAAACTTACCGTCCAGACACCACCTCCCATCGTGGATGACAAGGAATGGGTGGACCGGTGACCATGTTGGCGTAGAGCCTCATATCCCAGTGGATTGGGATTGGGATCTGGTACACAAGGATTGCATAGACGAACTTCTTCCCCGCCTCCCAGGGCAGGATTGAGGACAGAGTTCGAGGTCGGGGCATCCTCGCCTGTCAGATCGACTACATTAGATGAGGACGCTGGCGAGGAGCCAGGAGGCGGGGTGGTTGTGGACTCCGGCGGCCGAACAATATACTGTCGGGGGATTGTAATCCGGTGAGGCGAGCATGCAGCACAGACGACTCGACCACACTTCCTGCAATGATGTTTCCGATGCCAGAAACTGAAGATTGTCCCGCAGATTGGACAGCCTGATACCTCCGAGTCGGGTTGCCATCTCGGAAGACTAACATCTTGGAAAATATCGTCGAGGGTCGTGTTTCGCTGCGTCTGCCCTGAGATAGGCAATGAACCTCTGTCACGACGATTGCGACTGGGACCCTCGGGGCCCTGCCACCGCGGCGTGCTCATACTGGAATATCGCTGGTGGGTACCTGGTCGAGAGAGATTGGAAGACTCGCCTGGGTATCGATCGGAGAAGGACCTGTTGCGTGTGCTGGGGTCATAGAAATCCGAGCTTTGACGCCGTGGCGGCCCGGCAATATCGGAGTAATAGCGCGGTGACCCTCCTGAAAATCGTCTGGTAGAAGTAGGCGACAATCCGTACATCATATTCTCGAAGCCATCAACCAAATCTCGTGAAGGGTTGGGCATGAACATGGACGAGGGTCTTCTTCGGGATATTGGATCCCGACTGCCTCCCTCGACTGCGCCATCATGAGACGGAATCATATCAGGAAACCTGTAACCGCCATATGTTCCCGGCGCTTCTGGATAATCCCGGGACGACCTTCTCCCGGAGGTATGAGATCGACCCGGGCTATTACCAGACCAATGTGTTTGAGCCATATCGACATCGAAGATAGATGCAGCGGAAGGAGGACCTCTTTGCGGCGCGGGGTATTCGTCGCCGATATAGCTAGATCTTTGTGATACCCTTCGAGACAAGGATGCCGGGGACCGGGGAACTCGCTCCGCCCTGTTCAGCGCCGGAGGTGAAGAGCTAATGTCTATTGCTGTATCGTATGTTGCTCCGGCTCGTCCGGGCTGATTTTGCGAACGACGTTCTGCTGGAGGGGCAGATCTATGAGGAAGGCTTCTGACAGAGGCGTCGCGGCCGGCCGCTTCACCGGGGTGTGTTTGAATCTGAGCTTGTTCTGCGGGCGCATTGTGTGAGAGGGGTGTAGACAACTCGGTAACATCGGGATCGGAATCGGAATCGAGGACGATGGGGGCTGCGCTGGTTTCAACGGGGGTGTCACTCCCGCGGCGGTCTGTCTGTAGGTCCTGCTCGTGGAGCAGATCGATATCCTCACCAGGAGGGCTTGTCGCAAGATCCGGTGATGAGACGGTACTTGGGAGAGACATTTTGAGCGCCAATCCAGGGAACTCGGGGGAATATTAGATTCAAAAGGATGTTGAGAGGGCTGCGAGATTACTCTCGGCCGTAACCATGCAGTCCCTTCGTCATGAGATAGAGGTGGACAAGGTAGAGCGAGTGCGGCACTAGATCTTTCGCCCGATATGGCTCGTTATGCGTGGTCCAGGGTGGCAACCACACGATGAGGCTCAAGGATGCAGATTGGAGTGGTCTCGTGATGCTGGAGTCAAGGGGCTGTCGTGGCAAAGACGGTGACTGTTGGGTATCTCGATCCAACTTGTTATTCTGTGAGATCCCACCAGCTGCACTGGGTAACTGGATGGCCACAATCTTCGAAAGCGCAAAGGGGGTTGGTTTGTTTGGAAGTGCAGTCGGGCTGGGCTGATAAGGAGCGACCTTTCCAAATTGGGCCAGTCACGGTATCAGCCCCACTATCTAGGGCGGTCAGTTCTGGCAGAACTGGCAGAACAACACATGACGTCGCCACTTTGAACTATACCCGAAGTACACCAGCAACAATCCACTTTATCTACTTGGGGAAACCTCCGAAACGAAGAATCTCATTTGGTTATAATTGGGAGGCCATAACTTCAAGAGCTACTTGAATCTTTCTAACAGCTGCTTAGTTCACGCTTTGGAACCTGCGGGGTGGTTATATCTCTGTCTGCGACCGAAAACCCGAATTGCATCCCTCCGGGAGACTGCGATGACTATGAGTTCCGCAGACCACCAACACGGCATCCGCCTTTGCCCCCAGTAATCTTCATTCACTATCTGAATCACGAGAAAGTGGATTTGAACCCCATTCGAAATGATTGGCTTCCTCGCCTGCCCAAGCGGAAGGACAAAAGAGTGATCGACTGCGGGGAGGCGTGTCTGGGATGGGGAATGCATGTGATCGAAGGACCTAATCGCGAGGTGATATTTTCGATCATGATTATTACAATACTCGCAAGCGTTTTGACTGGAATCCTGTGGTCGACCCTTCGAAATGATATCCAGGGGGGTACTGGCCGAGGAGCCCTCATTGTGGCTCTCCCGCCTGCGATCTTGACTGCATTTTTATTCAGGTTAGGAGGCATATAATGAGGATATTCCTTGTGAATAGGGCAGGCTTTTTTATAAATGTGGCTGGCTGAACTGCCCGTTGCGATATAGCTATACAGACATGTCCAATTCAATAAATAAACTCGGGACTCGTGGGGCTGCTAAGTGACGTTGCGGATAGAGAGATATAACTAAAAGAAAGCCACAGGGTTGGGATCAACTCTCCAAGCGCCAAAGAGATAATGATTAGTCTATGGTATGGTCCCTGCCGTCGGGTTTGAGCGTTCCCAAAAATTGAAGGTGTCTGACAACGGAGCTATGTTAGACAATGGTGAAAAGGACATGGTCGAATGTCTGCCATTGCTCCAATATGAGGCTGAATGAAGACACATTCTTTCTTACTTATCGATGGTTGATATTAAAGATTTATGATGGAAAGTATTAGCGGCTTGGTTAGACAAAGGTTGACTGTCAATTGTGAAAATGTCAAATATGTCTGTTTAAAGTACGTGGTATACTTTGTGCATTGGAGATAGTTAATATATGATAGAGACACCCAACAACGCCAGTCCAGGATATAGGAGAAGGCTTTGTGAATCTTGTCCAAATTCCCGTGGAGTTTATTGATGCGAAAAAGGCGCCCAGGCACGAAATGCTATTTTATCAGCATCCACGGGTAACTAATGTGCTCGAGGTCATTCGCTAGTTCCGACACTTCCCGTCATTGACTAACCGAGACGGGCCCGTTCGTCGCTTCTAGCCCGCTCACAATTCCTACGTCTCAATCTTATTGCAACATTTGGACTACTCCCCTTTTCTCTTTCTATAATGCGTTTCCTTGGAATGCCGTCGGAAATCATATCTCTGGTTGCCGAAAAATTGGACACGGAGAGGGATATCTATTCCCTTTTGAGAACTGACTCAAGACTCTACCGACTTCTACTTCCGCACCTCTATCAACACAACGTCAGATATTCCGCAAGCTCTGCTCTGCCATGGTGTATTGCTCATGACCAAATGAAAGGGGTGAGAATCTTATTAACAATGGGTGCACCCCTCAAAGGCCCCGTGGCTCACCTTCCTAGCGCATCAGACTTCGCAGAAGAGTATGGATTCGAGGATGATTATGGAAGTGCTTTGCATTTTGCCACGAGCCCCGAAATGGCTAAGTTCCTTATAGACAACGGGGCTGATGTGAACGAACTTTCCACACATTGGCGGGCTCCATTGCATGTGGCCGTTGAAAACCGCGATCTCGTGATGGTCAAAATGCTACTCGATTGTGGGGCAGATGTCAATGTGCGCGGAGACGAATTTATCGACCCCTATATTTTCTTTACTGCCCCTCTTCATCACGCCCTTCACAACGACATGACAATGTTTACTTTCCAATGGCAAAACTTCTTGTTGAGCGAGGGGCTGACCTCGCGATGACGGATAATCGAGATGAAGCCCCTCTTTTCATTGCCGTAACATATGATGCTTATTCGACAGCAAAGATGCTACTCGAGCATGATGCTCCAGTCAATGTGCCAAGACCTAGTGGGGAGACCCTAATTTACAGGGCTTCATCACAGGGTAATGTTTCTTTAACAAAGCTCCTTCTTGATCACGGCGCATCAGTCAATGGTAGGACTATATTGGGGAGATCTCCATTGGACGAAGCTCTAGAAAAGAAAAATATCGCCCTGGTGCAGCTTCTCCAAGAATACGGTGCATTGACGGGCCCATAGATACAGGATTGGCCAGCCTGTTTCGAACTAGTTTAAGAATATCGACTTCGATTTCTCCGCAAATTTCAATCCGTATTAAGTTTGACATGCCTAATCAGGCTAGTGGGGATTTCAATTTCAAAAATCCCGAGTTCGCATTTCAAGTTCACCAACCATCCCCTATCCAAAAGGTTCTTTGCAAGCCCAACAAACAAGGGATGCTAGTGGCCAACACCTTACAGTTCGGTTCGAAGCAATAAACATGCACAAACTTTGTTTGCGGATTTTCAGCACGTCCTAAGGAGTCACCTAGCTCTGATATTATACATGCGTCACTCAGCTAAAACTGTTCTTTGCCTGATTGCCATCGGGCGATTAGCTCATTCGGATACGGCAAGGTCAATTTCGGTCATGGTGGACAATGACCCCTGCAAACTCCAATGTTGCGATAGAAATCTCGATGGCACTGATAGCGTGTTACTTGCTGACCGAGGGGTTTGCAGCCAACTGCCTATATCCCCTGCCGACAATTTCGTGACGACTACTTCCAACCTCCCTGCAACCCGCCCTCGGCAGTACTCCGATACAGAACTTCTCCTTCAGGCAGCCTTGGATGGAGATACTGAAGGGGTGCGGAGGTTGTTCACTGCTGGGGCCGACCTTGCATCGTACAGACACCAAGCTGAATCTGTGAATGAAGAATCGAAAAAGGAACATATCCTTTACCCTCATACAGACTACAAAGTATACAATATCCTACATCGAATACCCTCTGTAAATTACTAATACGTTTGATATTTCAGAGAGACGCACTCGAGGGCACAACTGCACTCCACTTGGCAGCATACGGTGGACACATTGAAGTGGTAAAGTTCCTTATCCATGCTGGAGCGGATGTCTTTGCATTCGACTTCCCTGGGTTGACGGCTTTACATTGGGCTGCCTATAAAGGGCACAAAGACATTGTGGCTCTCCTACTCGAGAATGGAGCCAACACATCAAGCCTGCCCTACCATTTGACGGACACCGTCCGCGATCCAACAGCAAAAGGGTCTATGGGCCTCACCGCGATGCTGGATCGCACTAATGACGATGGTTCTCTGCTTTTTGGTCAAGTATCGCCATTGCATTGGGCGGTGGCTGGATGTCATGGCGATATAGTACAGCAGCTTTTGGACCGGGGGGCTGATATTCATATGGAAGGACTTGGAACACCGCATACTGCACTAGAAGCAGCAGCAGATCGAGGGAATGGGGAGCTAATTGAATTGCTCATGAATTCGGGTGCTCATGCTAGTCAAAGAGCCTTGAATCTGGCAGTCTCTTCTGCACATACGGAAGCTGCGAGGATTCTCCTGGGCGCCGGGGTGAATGCTTCTCTATCGGACTCGTCAGGATTGCTGCCACTGAATAGGGCGGCTTCATTGGGCCATGAGACAATCGTACGTCTCCTGCTCGAAGCCGGAGCGGATACAAATTCGGTGGATGCCACTGGAGAATCAGCACTGCATCTAGCAGCCTCCGGAGGTCATAGCTCTGTTATGCAGCTTCTTATCAATGCTGGAGCCAGTACAACCTCATTGGACGAAAGGAGGATGACACCATTACACCACGCGTCTCAAGGAGGGAATCTGAGAGCAGTCCGGCTCTTGCTTGATCACAATATATCGGAATCTCATCAAGATTCAAAACAGCTTACAGCATTACATAGCGCCGCAAATTGTGGCAACGTGGAGGTATTTAGTGAAATCCTTGATGCCTTTGAGAGCGCTAACGCACTGGCTACATCTGCACCAATGCCGATACTCCACTTATCTTTTGGAAAAGTGGTGGAAAGAACACAAATTGTTCACGCGGGTCCAGTTCTT
Source organism: Penicillium pancosmium (assembly GCA_031761475.1). Taxonomy (NCBI): domain Eukaryota; kingdom Fungi; phylum Ascomycota; class Eurotiomycetes; order Eurotiales; family Aspergillaceae; genus Penicillium; species Penicillium pancosmium. Next base: position 12,767 of record JAVMSB010000211.1, on the reverse strand, counting down.
CATCACGCTGCATATGGTGGAAGTCAACAAATCCTCTCGATGCTCCTGGGCAAAGAGATAGATATAACAGCGACAGATGATCATGGAATGACCGCCCTTCACTGGGCTGTCCAAAGTGGTAGGACAGCCGCAGCTGCAGCAACAATACAGCAACTACTTGACGCTGGAGCCGACTTGTTTGCGCGTGACAATTGCGGAAGAACTGCACTTAACTGGGCATCATTTCCACCCCGGTTCGACGAACTTCTTCATCGGGCAGAAGATGCTGCTATCGCTCCTGGAATTTCACCTGCTCACATGAGTAACTTGACATCACTCCATATAGCTGCCCGAAACGGACAATCAATAGAGATAGATGATTTGATTTCTGAGGGAATCGATCCCTCTCTCCCTGACGACACTGGAATGACCGCACTCCATTGGGCAGCGCGAAGAGGACATGTAACTGTGTTGCAGCAACTCCTCGCGGCGGGAGCTGATATATTTGCGTTGGACAAATGTGGCAGGTCAGCAATTCAATGGGCAATCGAGGAAAGGGAACATCAAGCGTTGGCATTGCTGGCAAAGGAGCAACTGAATACTTGCAAGAAATCAGACGTTTCTTGCCCAGCCCAGCTTGTCTCTCTCCTTGAAGGTTTTGTTGATGAATCTGCCTCGTTCCGCAGATAAATACTGTTGTCCAATACTATAATGACCGCGTATGTCCAGATATTGTCCTGGTGGGCTAGTTCACACTGTTATTATATTACAATTGGTTATGGATAACGTGGATATACTATAACGGCACTAGTAGACCCCAGAGCTATTTAAAAGCTTTCTAGGTCATATTCTGTATAATTTGTTACGAAATCCGAGGAGGAAGTGACAGACTATATTGTTTGTTCTGGAACTAGAACAAAGTATGGGTGAAAAGCAGAAGATAATTACTAACACCACATCTGAACATGATTTAGAACATTTTTGGGCACTGGCCGTGTAACAGAGCGTAAGTGTATGATGAGTGCTCTGTCTTGAAATTCTACTGCAGAAGTGCAAGGCCAGCCATTGCTACACCCAAAATCAGACCAGAATTACCAGGCATAAATGCCTCGCTCGCACCCCCGGTCTTCGTCGCGCTCGCTATAGCGCTAGTCCCGGTGGCAGTCTCGCTATGAGAAGCTGGTGCTGTCGTAGACGCAACCCCCTCGGTCTTCTGTGAAACGCCAGTCGTTGTAGCGGCCGCGTTAAAACCCAGGTCAACGGAAGCACCGGGCAGGGTGACGGTCGACGTAACAGTGGTTATTCCTGTGACAAAGGAACCGCTCTGGACACCCACGCTAGGAGCAGCCAGTAAAGTAACACAAACTGCCGATGCTCGATTGTCGATATAAGTACATCCGACTGAGGAGGAACTGCCGAGGGGTTAGCTACGTCTTAGTCAATAATTGTCCCTGGATTAATATCCCGGCTTACAATGTTTCTGAAGGTTCGGTGTATGACAGTCCGACAGATGATGGGCCAGTGACAACGGCGACGCCAGTAGCAGGCAGCGAGCAAAGAGTGGCCTCGCTATTACACTTCACATTATATGTGGTATGGGATTTATCCTGTGACATTTTAATGTTGAACATCAATTATTTATGATAGGACGGTTTTGCCACATACGCCTGTAACAGTAGAAACGGTGTAGTCACTCAAGATAAGAAACTGGGACAAGAATGGCGAGCCCGCAGTAGTTTGACCATAAGCGGCGGATACTGCGCTCAAAGCAAGAAGAACGCGAGTGAACATTTTTTCAAGTATGATTTTGGTGATAGTGTTGGTTAATGCGGAGTATTCCGTGGATTGAAACGAAAAATTCTGGTGGATATTTATTCGAAGAATCTGGGGCAATGTGCTTATTTTGTAACGAGCACCGTGTCAATGCGATCGGATCTATTTTTCGGTTGCAGCCGAATTAGTCTAGGAGTTATGGTAGCTTGGACCCTCGCTTCCAGGGGCTTCGTCGCTGGTTGGACCCTCGGCAAAATTGGCGCTCTTTCAAGCTTCGTTAGTCTAAGCCGCTTACCATATTAGGGCAAGTGGGAGCTACCCATACCTGTCATGTGTAAATAAAAAAGGCAACAGTCGTGTCTTAATCACGCATGTCACCCAAGACAGTCCGGCGAATGTCCGGACTTAGCTTTATGGTGCAAAACACTTTGCAATCTGGCTTGTTACGCGCCTATCGTACCGTGTTTCTTCATTATTCATCTTCAAATTTTATTTATCTTTAATTCCCTTCTTACGTCCTACCACTATATGCTAGTCTGGGAGACTGGAAGAATTTTCCACCTAGCTTTTCACATAGCACTTGACCTCAGCCGCTGCGTCTATTCGGCCGAGATACCTGACCCAAAAGGCCGTCCTGTCCATACTGAAAAGGATTTCCTCTTTCTTGGACCTTGTGAAACAATACAAATCACTTCGTGATAGAATCTCATTACCCAGCCCATGAATTACCTGTTCCCTTATTTTGATCAAGATATGCTTCATGGCTACTCCAAGTCGGTGCCCACCATATCTTTTCATCCGCAAGGTGCAGGGTTGACCGTTCGAATAGATCCAAACGTCCGATTGGCTTCATTTCAATTTCTAAACCTACCTTTTGAACTCCGATGTCAAATAATCAATGAAGCAATCAGCGGAGATTTCTTCAAGCCACCATCGCAGAGTGGTGGCTTCAGTACTGGGGATAAAATAGAGCCGCACGACTTCACGATCAGTGCTGCAGGTCTCAAATGCCACTTCCTCAAGCCCTTCAACCTTCTTTCTGTCAATCGACAGATCAGACGTGAATCAATGGCAATAATGTTCCAGCAGTCGTCGGCATGCATTCACGTTGATATACCAAGGTACGGGGGACTGAGCAAAGTAAATACGTCAGTACCTGGAGTCCTCAACACTTTGCATGCGTATCCCCTGTTATGTGAGATGGCGCGGAAAGTTACGGTTATATTTCGTCCCGAATCTGCCATAATGAGTGGACCTTTGGTACAAGTGGATGGGGATGTGGTTCCTCTTATAAGACAGCATTTAGGGGTTTCAGTGTTGGTAGGACTATTTTTGGTGATGTTTGGCCCTATCTATGCTCTGGTCAAGGTGGCTAGCTGGGCTCATAGAGCAACCCCATTCCAAGGGAGACATGCAGATCTTCGGGGTCTCGTTGGTGCTCTGAAATTTAGGTTCAAAAGCCGCATGTCTCTCAAAGTCATTGTTTATCTGGACGATTTGTACTTTCAAGATCTCAAGGCTATTATAGGCTTGTTGGAACCTACGTCTTGCTCCATCGCATTTGAAGAACGGTGGCTTCAGTGGCATTATTCTGCTGTGCGATCGCGTGTGGTGGGAAAGTATGAGGCTGACTTTAAAATATACGTCGAGCACACCGCTGAAGAAGCTGGGAACAACCTTCTTTCGACTGTTCCGCCAAGTCTAGAGGATTTCGAAGTGGACATGACCGACGATGGTGATACGCGAGGAAACAAAATTATTGGGAAAAGACGGCGGGTTTGGCTCGAGGAGGATTTATGATTCGCGAATGGCGCATATTCAAGTTGCTTGCCCTCGCTGTTGAACATGACGATAGAACTGAAGATAATGGAGAAACCAGACCCATCAATGGTAATACTAGTCCTAATATGAGATAAAATCTTAGATTTGGGTAGTATTTTCAAACTAGTTTCTTTAAGACCTTTGATGGCGAGAGGGTCCATCGTTCCTACTGATACCATAATCGAGGTCAATAGTAACCATCTTCTTGTTTGGGCTTTTGACACTATGCCCCTCATATATATTTCAAATAATCCGTTCTATCAGTCTATGAATTAGATCCTGCTTTGTCAATGGTCGTTCACCAGGCGAATGGAGCCAAGTGGAAGTCAACTGCGACTTCCGGATCATTCGAAGCCTCGACAAAGGAGAGACGTATGTCATGGGCCATTGTAGCTGGACCACAGCCGACAAGTGCTAGTTGCTTCTCCCCAGAAGAGCGGAGAGTTTCAACTTGGCTTCTAACGACATCGTTGATTATCGGCCTTCCCTGCACGAAAGTTGTTTTTAGCGTTCCAGTGCCCGCATTGGTAGGAACCTCCCCAGTGGGTGCTTTCTCTGTTGCGATGTGGGAATCAGGTGACGATGGCGAAATGACGGTATCCATATTTTTCGCACTCTCGTTGGGCTCGGAGTGGTGTTCTGGTAACGACATCTCATCGTCTGAGTCCATCTTGGAAGGCATTGTGAAGTACACATCCAGCGATAGCTCGATATCTGTTGATGCAAAGACGGCTTCCCAGGTCGCCATGTAGCGCTCATAGACAAATTGATAGAACGCAGGATTCTTCACAGCCCAGACTATCTTGGCCCTCTTGACCCTCTGGTCAATATGCTTTCCACTCTGCACCAGATCAACCAAATCTTGGATGAATGATGTTGCAACCGTGATACCTGCGCCACCAATGACGAAAAGGGCGGTTTCAGAACGCCATGGACGGAAATGAGAGCCATACGGGCCCTCAACGGAGAGGTAGGCTTTCCTCGCAGCTGACGACGCGTCGATCTCGGGGTTCCCGTGATTGAGCAGTTGGCTCCGAAGTCTGGAAGTAAACCCGCTTTGGACACTGATGAGGAAGATGAGCTCAGTGTATGATTCGTCTGCCGTTGTCACTGTGTTCCAACCACTCAAGGTAAATGGGTGACTTTCCCAAAACTTAAGAGAGCGCCACCCGTATACATAATAGTAGCTTCCAGCACGGGGAGAGGCAATTCGTCGTACTCTGGTCCTCAACTGGATAACATTCGCGTCGCGGTTGTATTCCGCAGAGGAGTAGGATGCAAATTTGTTCCAGGTCAAGAGTCGGAATATTCTTACCAATCTGTCAAATGACCAAACAGCAATACAAGGCCAGATGAAATTGACATAATCGGGACCGTCAACCGGTAAATGACTGGATGATTACGGTTAGTTATGCTTTGCCGACGCGACATTGAAAAGTACTCACTACCACAATCCAACAAGACAAGCAACAGCAAAGCTTTGATGAACGATCAAAAATAGATCATAGACTGACTTTCTAATTGGTGCACTTGCGAAAAGGGTGGTCAAAATTATCGAGCAAGCAGCCTGTTCGAGGGTATTAGCCAATATTCCAAGGGTGCCAGGAAGCTCTCTTACAACAACCCCCATATACCAGTCGACGTCCTTCCAAAGAGGAAGGAAATATTCCGTTCCAAGCTCTTCATTTTATCAAAGGTCAGCCTGCTTCATCTCAATACGGGAGTCTCAATTTACCTTTGTATTGATAAATACAAACTGCCATTCCATGCAAAAATATCTCGATGGCACACGCTCTTCCTATCCAACGATGGAAAGTGCTGAAAGTTGCGAAATCCCAGCCTGTTACCCATAAGAGCAAATTGTTTCGTGTCGCGAACAGCCACATAACTGGTAGATTGTTGATCACCAAAGCACCCGCTCTGTCTCCGATATACCGCCATAGCTGTGTGGATTTCTTGGTGAAACTGATGAATCGAGATAATTAGTGAATATCCTTTCGAATTAGTCTTCCGCAGTTGGGTTATGATGGCCTTACTAAAGGTTTTCCGAGAATGCATGATAGTCGACACACATCAAGACTATGCTGATAATGAAGTATATCGAAATGATGATGGCTTGTAGTCTCGAAGTCGAAGACATGCTGAAAATTCGATTCTCCTTCCTCATCGTCAAAATCGGTGGCACGGCCAAGTATCGGCCGATGAATGCTTGACATCTCGCTATTTCTTTCGATCGAACGATAGATGAGTTTATCAAATATCGAATAAAGTTATTCATCGTACCGAAGAGGACGATAAGTCCCCAGAAACCGACTATGGCGTAGCTGCAAGTTTCCAGATGTTAGAAAACGTGGGAGAATTAGAGCGTATGTATGCTTGGAGTTCGATGATTACCCATAGTTGTGTCGCTTTGTTATTTGATTCTCCCAGTCAAACTAAATACCATTTAGTACTAATTAAGATGTAGTGAGTATAATGACACTCACGATGGTCTCATACCCAATCTGAAAGAGACCTTGATCAACCGAGACAGAGGTATTAAACTCAGCGCCCAGTAGAGTGTCCTCATAGGTGAGAATAGGCCAAGATTTCACCTCTGCGTCTGTGACATTATCGATAATAGACCACGGGAGAAGTTCGGTCCCTCCATCCTCCTCGCAAACCTGATTGAGGCCGTCCCATCCCTCCGATAGTCCGTTTTCCGAGCAGTATTCTCGCATGCAATTGAATGTTGACTTCACTTGAAGGACATTCCCGCACAAGGACCCATAATAGTCTTCTAGAGCACTGATTCCTGAAAAGCCGATATTGGAAACTGTGGTTTGACATCCAGTCGCACATACAGTGTTTAAGTTAGTCTTGACTGCCGCAACTGTGGCCTGCCATAGGCAGAAAGCGAGAAGAAATGAACTCATCGCAGGATCTTGAACCACGAATCCGCCGTGAAACAGAATATGGACAAGAAAACAACCGCTTTCATAACAGGAAAAAAAACAGCCAGTGGCACGATAATCAATGATTGATTACAGACATCTTATTAATTCCGAAGTTTTCCCTAGAAAATTGACAAAAGAGCAATTTAATTCCACCGCGCTTGTCTCGCCAGGAACCCCGAAGTATAAGCCAAGATCTAGAAAGCCCAAACCTGGCTAGGATCGGCAGATTTGCATGTCTCACCAGCCCATTCGGGACTTTGAAACAGATTTTTTTCCTATCAGATCGGCAGGCGTTAGAGGTATCGGGGGATTTGCTTTCGAATATGGAGTAGGGACCACAGCTGCATAGCCTCAATAGGGTGGGCCGGTGGACCAGAAGGACGGCGAATGGAGTTTAGGCAAAGTCCTTATGCTTTCGTATTTGTTTGAAGATCCCCCCATATGCTGGGTTCGTAATGCAACTCAAGAAACAGCCTAGTTGGCCGAATTATCAGATTAGATGAGATCTGATAAATTGGGAAGACTACCGAGTTAATAGATGTACTTCGTCCGCATTGCTCGAATTATTTGACAGGGCAGTCAGTATTCTTCAGGATCCGACTACTGCACGCACCAATTCTAGCTCCGCCGCTTGGCACCTTGGCTTTCTGCAGCTGTTGGGAATATTGGGCGTACAATACCCCCATTCGGACCCATTACGATTCATCAACGCTGGTATTCGTTTTTCTACCAACCGGCCGAGTAAAATGCACGCTTTAGGACCCTAATAAGGGTTCTTTCCGAAGAATAGTCATAAAGTTTTGGGATCCCAGGATTGTGTGAAATGAAAAGGCTTCCCTTGGCTAATCTGATCAGAAACTCGAGTTTAATTGGCCTCCCACGCCGCCAAGTTTATTTAAGATCCACTCGCTCTCGTATCCCTGGCGAGAACGAAAAGCATCCGAGTCTCTGAGTGCCATAATTGTCGCAGGAATGGCAAACCAAAATTAATTTCAAGAAGTTCTCATAAGTGAGAGATACCATGAAGGAACTTTTCCTGGCGCTGTGGGCATATTATGTAGTGCTAAAAGTCAAAGAACTGAATGTTGGATCATGACATTACCAACCCCCCTTCTGAGCCCCCACTATGTAGGGCGCGGAATCCTGCTGAAATTTTAATTCCCCATTTCAAGTTGTCAATTATGAACACTCTTGGCCAAAATACGTATTGATCAACATTATGAATTATGGCCGAAGTGAGCACTCGCTATTAATTCCACCTGGGCAGGTCTTGTCTACCTCCCTCTGCTAAACTTGCACGAATACCACCAGGGAAACGATAATTGACCGCTGCTACCTAGGCAAAAATATCATTCAATTAACCACAAATCAAAAGCAAAGAGCATATATCATTTTCTTCAAGTTCTGAGTAATTGGCAGCAGTATCTATCTTCCCCTCCCCTCGACGGGCCTAACCACCGCTCTCGAAGTCCTATCGTGATATCGGGGAGCATGTCTCCGAGTCTGACAGCAAACATTACACAATACTGTCTGCACTACCTCCAAGGGCTTGAAGTAGCGTGGCCTTGACTTGTCGTGAAATCGGCAAATTCTCCTTCAAATTTGCTTCCTGTACTATGTGAAGGGCCCTTCTCAGCATCAGTAAAGGCGATAACTATCCCGGACTTCACTTCACCACTGATATACTAATTGGTTTGCTGTTGGGCTTCATCATTATTCACAGAGGGTGTTGATTCTAGCGAGGGTCCTTGCTTCTTGATTTATTCGTCAGAATAAGTTCAGGAACTAAATCGGGAGAACTTGCTTTGCGACTAGGAATCCACGGTGATTAAGTATTGGGCCCGCCGGACGAGCATTTGCACTTGCTACAGTGGATTGTTAGCGAGTGACGCGAGTGATGCCTGTGCCGAATGATAATCAAGGATTAGTTCAAAGTTACAAGCACAAGATTACTAGTTATCTGATACACATTCATCAGTTGCTATACCTACACATCAAACCCAAAGCAAGAAAATTCCAAGGTCATAGCAAGAAACAATAAGATTTCAACTACTATATCCAAGATAGTACAAGTAAGTAGAATCAAGATGGAATGCATAGAGGAAACCAAACCAAACCAACTGTCAATATCAATCCGAGGTAAAACACAGGCTATGCTAGTACTAGCAACAGAAGACTTAGCTTAAGAGGAAAAGGAGAAGATACAGAAGAGAAAGGACCAGCAGGTAGGAGATGGGAAGAATTAATGTCCGTGCATTGTGTTTTGCACGAGAGTGAATTGAATTAAACCAAGCCAGGTCGGATCAGATCAGGATAGGTCAGGATGCAAGCGAGGCGCAAGCGTTGGAAGCAAAGCAAATACATCCCAACAACTTCAAGTCAAAGGCAGAGACAAAGACAAAGCAAAGGAAAGCAAAGCAAAACGCCCGCAACAATTTTGGAAGATCGCCTGATGAGCATCGATAGTAAGGAAATTCGTGGTGCTTCGGATCCAAGACGTAGCGTACAAGAAGTTTTGTTTAGATGGATGGTGGTTTGGGGATTGTTAGGGTGTATGAGAGGTTGGAAGGAGGAAGTATAAGGTGTTGATGTGATGGATGTACATTTGGTTTATGAAGTATGCGTATTTTCACGGTGCAGCTGTTCGATCACTAGTTCTGCTTGACTCCCCGTGAAAGAAGTTTCTTCGGGACTGGTTTCGTGTATATTGTCCCTCGTACGGTACTGTGCGACATAGCCCATGCTAGATGGTCGGTCTCGTCGAGATCCCTCACGGCCGGTTCGGTGGCTTGATGCGTTGGATTTGGATGTTGATGCAATGGAGTCACCGCGTTCTCGGGATGGCGAGCTGCTTCCACTAAAAGGCAGACGTGCAGTCCCCGGAGATTCCGCCTGGAGGTGGCCTGGATCTGGAACGCTTCGAGAGGGCGAAGTGGTTTCTGCGACTGCTGGAAGGTCTGGTGTAGTGGGGCGGTCGCCATGCTCCGAGGCGGCTACTTGGGTGCGGCGAGATCCCACTCGGCTAGGAAGTTCTATGCTGCCGACGGAGTTGACCTGTGGGAGAACTGGGGCGCGCGCATCACTTCGCTTCGGGGTATTGTCGCCTTCAGAATCCCGATATGGCGTCTCATCACCCACTGACACATTGCGAGAGTGTCCGCCGGGGTTCTCGCCGGCCGCTTGGTCCTCGGGGTCATCTTGATATGGCGTTTCGTTGTAGCCCTCGGCGGGAAATAGACCAGGCGGAGGGGCCCGGGCGCTTCGCACGACCTCAAAGCCCTTGCCCTTGTCTTTGGTTTTGCCCTGGAATAACCCGCGGAAGAACCCTGTTGCGGAGGAAACTGGACCAGTGGGGTCAGCAGGACCCGTCTTCAACTTCCGAGTGCCCATGTGCGAGAGTGGCGGGCCACGGACACGGTAGTAAAAGTCAACTTCACGGACCGCATAGTCTTTCGGTTGAGAATCTTCAATCTCCATGTCGTCTTTGGGTGCAGGGAGATATGCAGGCACCGGTGTGCCCCGGCCAGACATGGGGACGCCCTCCCCGATTTCATCGTCAGGGTCACCCGAACGGCTGTGCTTCAAGTTTGGCTTTAAGAACGTCCGAGAGCTCCTCTTCGACCGATCGCCAGGTCCAGGCTGGGTAGACCTTCGCACTGCACCAGGCCTTGGGGGTCGGTAGTATGGATCACGTGGGTGGGCACCCATAAAGGTACTGCTGCTTGGTGAAATGCCACCACCTCCAGTGTACGCGGTTGGAGAATGAGCATACATGCCGGCGCTAGGGGTACGGCTATGTGAACCACCGCCTTGCGAGCTTGCATACTCAAGGATGCCACTAGCACGTCCTTCGCTGGCGGTGGCACGGTTCAGTAGCAGAGCGGAGCTGCCTGAAAGACTGCGGGGGCGAGAACCTTCCCATTGAGAGGACATCCGTCCATCGACGTTAGCCAGCATGGCGGCCTCGGAGCCCATACTCTGCCGCGAGAGACCTTGACGAGCCTCACGCCTTGATAGCTGACGCATGCCAAAGACTTTAGACAGACCTCCACGGGTGGAACCGCCGGCACCAGCCATTCTTGCCGAGACCTCGATCAAGGTCTGCAGTGCATTGAGAAAGAATCCAAATATCAGAACAAGAGCATGGAACACGAGAATCACGTAGCCGATCCAGCCCCGCGCGGCGGAGGAAATCGTGAGAGAAGGCACAAAAACAACGCTGAGGATGATTGTGAGGAACCGAACGAAAGAGAAGACGCATTGGTAAAGGTTCATGTGCGTCGGGGACGCGTATGGTCGGAATGCGATGATCGTCAGCACGGAGACCACTTCGCAGATGGCCAGCAATACGACCTGGGCAATTCCCGACGGCTGCAGGGCTCCAATGGCAACACCACGGGCGAAATTGAGGAAGATCGGGACCATGGCGAACGCAGCAGCATCGTCGCAGTAGGTGTTGTATAACGGTCCGTATAGAAGAACGGTGGGAAGGTCGTCGAAAAGGTGAGATTTTGGGCGCGTGGAGACAATGACTCGCACCATCCATATGGAGAAGCAGAGAAGAATGACGATCACGAGTGCCGCCAGGGCCACGCTATATGCAGGGGAGCCACTCGCAGTGACCAGCTGGAAGAAAGATAGAGAGATAATGGGAAGGAGGAAATAGTTAAAAACAATGCGGATGACGTTTCCAATGGTGAAGGGCATATTTTTGGCGCGCAGGTCCTGCTCGGTGGTGTGGGCTAGTTCACGATGCAGCCAGCGCAATGCAAAGCCCAACTGGATCAGCAGCGTGATACACCCCAGGATCACAAGAAGCCAGATCATCATGCCAGGCCACATATCTTGAGTGCTGCCCATGCCCACTAACTGGTTCATCCGATCGAGTCCATATGTCGCGTTAATCGCAAAAACACCATCTTGGATCGGGTTGTTGCCACCTCCGTTGACGAAGCTCTGGTTAAACATGAGGGCCGACCACGAACCCTGGCTCACGGCCGGTTGGAAGAATCCAGGGTATTCCAGGGAGAGTGCTCCCGTCAAGACGACGAACTGCAGATACTGCAAGCAATCCGCGAAGCCGGGGGTGACTAGGCGGAGGATATCTTCATCGCGACCATAATTACTCGTCCACCGAAAGACGTCGGTCGTACCCCAGGGTGTATACATGGATGCTAGCAGAGTAGCTACTCCCACCAGGACCAGAATCACCAAGGGGACGTATGCAAGGGCATTTTTAAGCGGCGCGCCGAAATCCGGGGTGATCGGCACCGTGACGCAGGCTAGCTTGGAAACGGCGGCATCGCCGAGAAGGATCGTGAACTTGGGAGTGATGGTCGAGAAGCGATAGGTAGAACCCATATCATGCTGGACGGAGAAGGATCGCAGCGTTCGCAAGTCGCTCCTAAGTAGAGTTGTTGAGTTAGAACAAAATCATCACACCACGAATCATCACCAACAACATAAGCATACCTGTTGGCATCGAAGGCCGGCGCCAGCGGGCATTCACCCTGGTTCACGGTCGAGCAAAATGGAGTTCCATTATTCCAGGGCACATAACTCAGGACGTCAAACTCCGTCAACAAGGTGGTGTATTTGTTGGTCGTTTTGCCCAGATCCCAAATCTTGCCGTATGTCGACGAGGAATTTGTCCACTCGGGGTCACCCGGAGAATAATTGTATGTCGAACCATCGGTCGTTCCGGAGACATTACCGTAAATTGTAACATTCAGTGGGTGGAGGGGGTCGGAGAGGTTGAATGTCGCGGAGACGTCGAGGGGTATGAATTGGAGCTGCAAGGGGTCCGATTCCAAGATGGATTTGTCCAAACAGTTATCAAAGTTGATGAGAGCTGCGGTGGTGGGTGATATGCAAACTAACAGACACAGCAGGGCGATCCACCAAAAGGAGCGAGCATGGCGAGCATGGGCTGTTTGGATGGTTGGCCCAGGCTCCAGCGATAGGCGCCGCCGTTGTGGGCGTTGTCGTTTGGACGTATCTCGCAAACTCCCATGGGGTAATCTGGTGTTTGTCTTGATATCCGCGGCTTCCCTGGGCAGTCGGCCCACGCGCGTCAAGTCGCGACACATTTCTGGGTCGGGCATCCGGGATGACCTCCTAAGGGGGGGTCAACCCCCGGTGTTGGAGATCGAATCCACGTTGTGTTGGCAATCGGAAGGGTCGCGGGCTGGCGAGTGGGCTTGCGCACACCCAGCAAAGGGATATGAATGCTCGAATGATATGGTTCCGAGAGGAGGG